>JAURVB010013988.1:0-44376 GCA_033002965.1 Piper betle | reverse complement strand
GCGGCGTGGCCCGGACGGCGGCGAATCAACAAGGGGGCGGCACGGCTTGTGGGGCGATTTCGGTGTCGTGGCGGCGAGACGGTGGCCGGGGTGGGTCGTGGCGGCACGGCGACAGCATAGCGGGGCGGGCCGGTGTTGATCGGCGGCAGTACGACATCGGCGACGATAGCGACGGCGCCGGCAATCTCAAGGGCGGCGGTGGCTAGGGTTTTGGGAGGGGGAAGTGTCGGGGAAAGGAGATGAAATGCTCCAATGACAATTTCGTAAATAAGTATTGACTCGATTCCTACTCGAGTCAAAATAATAACTAGTTCGTAATAAATTCTAAAAAAATATAAAAAAATATGGAAAAATCTCATAAAATAAAACAAACACAACAACATCCAAATGACATGCTATATAACTAATAACCCACCCGAATACCATCTAACGCGTCCTAATGCGTTATTCGGCCTAAACTAATTCTACGATCCAACATATAAAAAGAAAAAGAAAAAGAAAAAAATGCTGCATACTTTCATATATTTTGATAACTCATTTCTCACCATCTTCTCGACATTATCATCATATATTCAGGTACACCTGACTCTCGTCGCTCATAACTCACGGCTGGCCTCGACTCAGCACACGGTTTATGAAACTGACTCGACTCGAACCAACGGTTGAACCAACTGGTTCGGTAACGTAAAACCCTGACTCAGAGTCACGGGTTTTACACCGCGAGTGGTACAACAAACTCCAGTGGCAAGATGAAGATTTCAAAGCTGCCCTTGATACGCACTTTCATAGTGACAAATATTAGAAGGATTGATTTTGAATTGAGGAAGATGACAGCAGGGCCGACAAACAAGGGCAGAAGGGAAGGTAACATTGTGAATCTTCATTATTACTATGAATCATAAAATCTTGTTTTTATAAATGGTTTTGAAAAGTTTTCAATGTATGATATAAATTAACACAATCTCGTGTCATGAATTTTTTATGTATGTTGAGGAGTTACCATCTAAATTGGACGGTAGATGAATAGATAGAAAGCGGCAGATTTTATTGAACGTGGGTAGAAAATGTGAAAACTCAATATATAAGACAAGAAAGGGACATTATAAAAGATCTATTTAATTCCGTACACAGACTTGACCAATGTATAATTAAGCCCATGTAGGAGATAAATGGGGCCTATGAAATATACAGAGCAGTTTTTGCTGTACGTACAACCATTTATTTGTTCATTTATACATGTCATTTGTTTGCGTGAGTTTAAGAATTAGAAAGTCCCTAATTAATTTCCCAAATAAGTCCAACCGCTATTGACATGTGCATGACATATGATAGTGCGAGAGTATGAAAATGAAATACTTTTATGATTAAACTCATTATCTGCAACTCGAGAAAGCAATCTTGAAAACAATGTAAATGTCGGTGTCCAGAATACTAATAATTATAAAACTCATTTCTACCGTAATATTAGTCTTGACACTTTTAATTGTCAAAGCATTACTTTGATGAATTTACTTAATTCAGAATATTTATTTACTTATTTATTAAATAAAATATTAGATTACTATAGTTTGGATAATTGAAACATTTTATCTTTTGTGAATGAGAAAATATTTTAAATAACTTTAATTTTTAGTCAATTTAATATTGTTGGATATGATATATTAGTGAAAATTTAACTATATATTAACCATTTAAACTAATAGCAAAATGGTGAAAACTTGATTATGACAAAACTTTACAAACTTGGTTATGGTAAAAAAAGGTGGGGAATTGAGGTGAGCTAGACCTCGTAGAGCTTATATGATCAACACATCTAAGTTTAGGTAGTGGGACCTATGAAATTGCTGTAAATAAAAGGTATAGCTCATATAAACATATGTAAGACTCAAAATAAAAAAAGGGTTAAATAACTATAGTGAATGTTACCAACCAAAGTGTAACCAAGCTATTTATAACCCTAGTTCTTTGCCATCACCACCTAAGGCAAGATTAAGTGTCATCTTTTATCGGTGGCCGCCAAGGCCTTGCCTTAGGTTTTATGTCCTATATGACAAATAATATATTGAAGAAAGGATGAGTATTCGGTCTAGTCAATTCGATTGAACCAAATGAATTGAATTACACTCGGCAGCCGGATTTCATAGCCAAAATCAAGTCACATTACCGCGAAAACTGAACCAAGCCGAACAAAAATATTTTAGTTCAATTGATTTGGTAATCAAATAACTGAATTATATAGTAAGTTATAAAAGAACAGATTTATTTAATCATTTAGTTAGTAATTTTAAACATATATATCATATTAAACAAATAAAAAGTCATCATAAAGATATTATAATTTCATGATAATTATTATAAAATAAGGCTTCTATAATCTTTTAAAAAATTTAGGATATTTCGGCTTCTAAACCGATATATCAAGATGCCTTTGGGTTTGTCTACAACCCCTAGAAGTGAACAAACTTAATTCCTAATCAAACTCGGTCCCGGTTCGATTCAATGTTTTCGTTTTTGCCTAATTATGTTCACTCCTATTGTCATACCCCAATTCGGTCTACTTGCAAACTGAATCGAAATAATAAACTTTGGGATGGTAATTCATAACAAATTACAATACAAAATCGACCTACATGGACCTAGACCACTCAAGGCGTTAGAAGATGGAAACCCAAGGGATTCTAATGTGCATACAAAAACAAACAAATGGATGAAACAACATCTATGACTAGGCCCATGCAAATAAGGCATCCTAAATATGTCAAAGTTACAAAAGAGACTAATAATCCCAGAGAAAATCCGACAAAGTCTCCCTATAACTAAAACTTTAGAAAAATTTTCGCCACTTTTATTTATTCACAAATTATAAAACCAAACACAAAACATTCCAAAAAGTCCACATTCCACATATAAAAACATTTAGGGGGTGTTGCACGTCGTTCACAAAACAATTACAACCAATTTTTTCATTCTTCAGACTGTTGGTTTACCTGGTCGTCACATGAGCTCTTCAACCAACAAAATGAAGCCCAAAAGCTCTTCCAACCCATATTTCTTCTTTGTTCAGGGTACTTGAGATTTATTCAACCTTTAGTTTCAGGACTACGAGGCTTGGATAATTGTTTCACTAAATAGTTTAAACCTATGTGCCAGAGAGTATTCTGTCTGCAAAACACAAAGATATGGTTAAGAATAAACAACATAAATATCCAAAAACTAGCTTGCATTTTAAAATGGCCCAAGGGCCCACATTTCACATCCACACAACAGCCAATAACATCTCTACAAAACAAGGGCAGAAGGTAGCATCGTGAATCTTCATTATTATTATTGTTCATAAAATCTTATTTTTATAAATGGTTTTGAGAGGTTTTCAATGTATGATATAAATTAAGACAATGACGTATAATGAATTTTTTATGCATGTTGAGGAGTTACCATCTAAATTGGACGGTAGATGAATAGATAGAAAGCGGCAGTTTTTATTGAAAGTGGGTAGAAAACACAAAAACTCAACGCCCGTGAAGCTTTTTCCCCCAAAGTACTACTAAATTCATGAAAGGCAAGAAGAGGGACATTATGTAAGATCCATTTAATTAGGGCTTTTGAGGCTTCCCCAGCTGAAGAGCATATGCAGTGACGCCATCTCATTTCCTGCCCTCCGCCACTTTTACTTGGATGATTGTCCAGAGCTGAGAGTACTACCCAGAGGCCTAATGAAGGAAAACAGGGCACTGTACGATGGTGTTCAATTGGAGGTGACCGCAAGTGGTACTGACAAACTCCAGTGGCAAGACGAAGATTTCAAAGCCGCCCTCGATCCACACTTTGAGATTTTCTAGAAGGATTTATTTTGAATTGAGGAGGAAGTTCTAGAAGGATTATTTTGAATTGAGGAGAAGATTACGGCTGGGGCCGACAAACAAGGGCAGAAGCTAACATCACGAATCTTCATTATTAACTCATGACCCAATTGTGTCCCTAAAAATAAAATCTTAGATAGTTGTAATCATATTTTTATATTTATTTTTTAAAAAGGTGTAGGCTGGTCCATTTATTTCACTTTTGATTTATTTCAACTCACCGATAGGAGTACAATCTTGTCATTGTTGAACTATAATTCTCTTACTAAATATTCCACAAAATTTTATATCCTCCACTTTTTTATGAAAATTATTAATTTTTGTTGTAAAATCTCTTTATTTAACCTTAAAAGGATGTGATAAATTAAGGAAATCATGTTGCATGCGTTAGAGCAACATGAAAAATAAATTTATTTTACAGGAAAAATTATTTTATTATACAAGGTTTTAAAAAATTTGAAGAGTGGCTCTTGCCATCATCGATTAAGGCAAGGTTTTGGTATTGCTCCCCGAATTGATATGGGTCGGCTAGACCAATGATATGGGGCAGCAGTGGCCGATATGGGGCAGCCCCATTACGACCACAAGCCTTCCCCATATTTATTGATTAAATGCATGTTCTTTCTTCTCACCTTTCAATTAACCTTTAAAATCATATTATGAGTATGATCAATAATTGATGAGAAAATTTGGGTATGCTAATTCATATTATTTATGATTTCAATGCAGGTGTCAATTATCGAATTTGATAAATAAGTGATCTCAACATCGAGTTTCCTTCTTTCAAAATTTAAGAATCATGGTGATTTTGTTCCTTCATAAGATCATGTGATGAAGAAGAGGTTGGATAAAGTGATGAAGAGGCTGGCCACTTTTTACTTAATATTTGTTATGATTATGAAGTATTTGTAATTTGATTTTTAGCATATTTGAAGCCAATGAAGGAGTTTTGAAGTCTTCATTAATTTGTCTTTGTTGCTACACTTGAATCAACTTAATTACCACATTACAAGAATTGAAATTGATAACAATTCGGGGTGGGCAATTGGGCTCCAAACCAACCAAAACGAATTGCCCAACAGCCCTTGGGTGGTTGAATTTTATGGCCTAACTGAAACCGAACTCTACTCGAAACCGAACCAAAACCAACCAAAATATTTTGGCTCAATTCTGTTCGATTTATTTTATTATTTAATTAAAATTATATCATTATTTTAGTAAAAAAATTTATTTAATAATTAATTCTAAATACATATCATATTCAACAAATAAAATCAAGTTTATATTTTAATGGAGTTGCTTATGGGCTGCAATGGAGGTGCTTATGGGCTGCAATAACTATTTTAATTTTTGGCATTTGCCTATCTATTTCTAAAAAAATTATATTTAATTTTATTTTTTAAAAATTACATTTTTTTATAGTAAATAGAAAAGAAAAAAAAGAAAAAAGGCCCCAACGGAAAGTAGAAGAAAAGCCTGTTATTTTATCTAGAAAAAAAATGGAGGCGGGAAACAAGTTTCCCCTTCGCAACCGCTAAGGTGTAGGCAAGGTTGGTCAAATTGCAGTTTAGTGTTCATTGTCTGATGTTCCAATCAAGCATGTTTGATGTTCATGTTGGCCAATTTAATTCGAGAAGTGTTCATCATGTTATTTTTGATAGGGTGCGAAGAAAGGCAAAGTGGATCAAATTCTAGTGTAGTAGTGTTCATTGTCTGATGTTTCAATCAAGCATGTTTGATGTTCATGTTGGCCAATTTGATTCATCTACTTAGCTTGGAACTCAGAAATGTAGGCAACGATTCCCATTTGCTCTCCTTCCCTAATCCATTCCTCATTCATTGCATCTCTATTTATTCAGCGCGCGAACACAATTAAAACGAATTGCGCGCGCTCGCACGCATGCACACAATAAGCAAAGTTTATCGTGTTGATTTCTCAATTCAATTGCAGATTTGATGAGCTCCTGGTTGAGAACCGTCACCACCCACCCAACCCTCGCCCTGCTGAACTCATGCCAGACCCGCTACCACATTCACCAAATCCACGCCCAAGCAATCGTGGAAGGCCTCCTCCACGACCCCTTGCTTCTGGGCAAGTTCATCGCCGCCATTTCTCTCTCAAACCATACGGAGATACCCGCTACTCCGACCGAATTCTCCACCACTGCCGGAGCTTAACTCTTCTGACTCTCAACACCTTGATCAGAGCCTACTCCACTAGCCCACGCCCGGAATTATGCTTCTTCTACTATGCCCGGATCCTCCGCTCCACCGGGCTGTTCCTGGATACCTACACCTTCACCTTCTTGGTGCGTTCCTGCACCCACCAAGCTACCCGCGTCGTTACACCGGCCGTCCTACCGTGGTGAGGTGCGGGTTTGAGGCCGACCAGCATGTGCAGAGCGGCTTGATTTGTGTGTATGGTCATTTGTGCGATCTTGGTATGGTCGAGAGTGTGTTTAGGACTGTGAAGGATCCGGATTTGGTGACGAGGATGGCGGTCGTGAGTGCCGTTGCGGGTGGTGGCAACATGCTCCTGGTGCGGGAACTGTTCGATCGAATGCCTCACCGGGATTTGGCCGCTTGGAATGCGATTGTGTCGGGTTATTCGCAGCAAGGGGAGCCCGGAGAGGCGTTGAAGGTGTTTGATTTGATGTGGAGTGAGGGAGTGGAGGGTGATGAATGCACTCTGGTGTCGGTGCTTTCAGCCTGTGCTCGGCTTGGTGCATTGGGGAGGGGTGAGTGGATAGCTTCTTGGGTTCGGAGGAGAAAGGTGAGAGTGAGTGTGATGCTGGGGACGGCTATGGTTGATATGTACTGTAAATGTGGGGAAGTTGGTAAAGCCATTGATGTGTTTTGGAAAATGAAAGAGAAGAATGTCTTCACGTGGAGTAGCATGTTGGGTGGTCTAGCTGTCCATGGAGCTGGGGCAATGTGTCTTGAGTATTTTGAACTTATGAAGAAGGAGGGAGTTGTGCCTAATGAAGTCACTTTCGTTTCTGTTATTCGAGGATGTAGTATGGCTGGATTGGTTGAGGAGGGTGAAAAATACTTCGATTCCATGATGAATGTGTGTGGTCTCAAGTGTACGCACGAGCATTATGGATGCATGGTTGATTTGTATGGGCGAGCTGGTCGGATGGATGATGCAGTCCGTTTCATTGACAATATGCCTATTAAAACTCATGTTGGTGCTTGGGTTGCGCTGCTTAGTGCATGCAGAATACATAAACAAGTAGATTTAGGGAAGATGGCATTTCAAAAGATAGTAGAATTGGAACCGACGAATGATGCAGCATATGTGCTTTTATCTAATATCTACGCAGATTTAAAGGACTGGAAGCAAGTTGTCAACATAAGGAAAAAGATGAGAACTGCAGGGATCAGAAAGGAACCTGGTTATTGTGAATGCAATTGAAGTGGGTGAAATTCATGAATTCTTTATGGGGGGGGCAGGACAATAGCCCACCCAAGATATAAAGAATTGTCTTTGTGCTGGGTAAAGCCTCTGATCTTCATATAGTCTGCAAATACAAATGATCAGCTCTATACCTATGTACACTTATTGAAGTTGTTCACTTGTACATTTTCTTATTGTTCTTGTAGGCACTGGAGATATACAACAGGCTTGGAGAGCATTAATACGGTGAAACCTGCCTGTGTTTGATGTACCAGTTCAACAGTGAATACCCCACTGTTGAGACCGTTGTTTGAAGGCTGATCATTTCTTCCACATTGAGAAGTCTACACCAACTTGATGAAGAGAGATGGCATGAGCCACTGATGAAGAATAGGATGCTATATTGCATTTGATGACTATAGATACTTCACAAATCACTTGTGCAAAAAAAGAAAAAACCGATTGTGTATTTAAATCCTCCTTTTCGTTACATTCATTATTTGAGCTTCAAATGATCAAAAATTGCTGTCAATTTTCCTCATGTTGATTGTTGTTCTATGCAGGTTATTCGGAAACATTACCTTCTTGACATCATCGTCAATCCTGGAACCGCTGATCTTTAGCCCTTAAATTGATTTTGCTTCTATTAGATCTCATGGGCACCTTATAGAGTTAAAAACAGATTATGATCTGAAGCTATAACGAGTTCTTATTTTTTGCATATAATGGGTATGTCACACAATTCCAATTTTTGGTGGCTGGTTGATGATGATGAGGTGCCATTTTGGGAAAGGCCCAGACTTCCAATAGGAATGGGTTTTGGGTATTTGGCTATGGCAACTGTGCCCCATCTGTTGCCCATGGAAATCTTATTTTGAAAGTTGTGATATTCATTTGCAATTTTTTCTACCAGAGTTGCAAAAAATAGGTCTCAATTTGCGTGAGAAGATGCCTAATGTTGGTCTACCCTGACGCATATCTTTTATGGTCCTCAAAGGAGGAAAACTGTTAAGTATACATAGAAAAAATATAATAGGCACATATATTAGGTTCTTTGTTTTAAATTTGTATTCTGAAAAATACCAAAAAAAATGAATACGTGCTTTTTTACTTTTGCCGAGAAAATTAGTTTGAAGTTTTTTCAGGATTTTTGTTGAGCAGAAAAAAATGAAAAAACTGAGGGAATTTGTAAATTGTAATTGGAAGAACATTGTACGTTGATGGATAACAATGGATTACAATTTTCCTCAACTCTCTGATCTTACCTCTTCCTCAGGTCATCTCTCTCTATCCCCTTTCTTCTCAACTCCACCTCTAGATTCGTCTACTTTCCTTCATGCCTCTTGATCCTTTCTGGACATCGATTAAATCCCTTTATCATCAATGGAATCAGGAGTTCCATTGGTTCACAGTCCACCCATCAAAGGTCTTCAGTCCAAACCAGAGGATCGTAACAAATTGGTATTAGAGCGTCGATAAAGTGACTTCTTGAAGTCGGTTGCCGATGATGATTTGCAACACCGACCAGTCTATGAGCAACTATTTGTAAATCAGATCTTTCTCTGAAGGGTATACATGACTCTAGCCAATCTCTAAATTCTCGGTTATATCGGGTAGAAATTGCATCTACAAAGAGTGCTTCTGATTGATCTATGGAACTAGAAAGGGGAATATTATCATCACAAACAGGTTTGGTTCCTAGTCCATCTCATAGCTTGGATCCATCCATATTCTCCCATGTAGGACGCTTAAAAATTAAAAATATTGATGGAGAAAAGGATCCTTTGTGCGATTCTAGCATCATTTTACTTTATTTCTTGCATATGTTCTTGTGTCACATATGAGACAAATAATAAATACGTTCAAAATCATGACTAACAATAATAATCATAAATATATTGTTGCTTGAGTAATTGTAGTTGACCCATTAAGTTGGGGGTACCTACTAGGTGTGGGAAATTCATAACTCGGAATTTACTTATCAAAACACTCCAAAATTTGAATATGTTGTTACTGGGGCAGACCATAGTTGCAAAAATCGAAATCAGGGTCTGAATCGGTTTTCGAGGGATCGGTTGGGAATTAATTCAGTTGAATTGGTCCAAATCGGTACTATCCAAATCGGTCAATTAGTGTGTCATATTCCCAACAAATATCCATGTTCCCTATACAAGGTGTATTCTATATGCACTTTGTAAAGAACAAAATCAATACTATCTGCTACTAATGCAGCTCCTAAATCCACCAAACTTAATGTAAAAATTGCAGCGCTAGCAATATCAAGAATATCAACAAAACCAATTGCAGGAAAGAAAAACTCGTGTACAACAATATCAACTTTATATACAACTAACCAAAGCTTCAATTTCACCACAATCACAATTAGAGAATAAGGTAAAAAATCAATTTCACCAAAATCAATTTCTATGCACAAACTCACCAAAAAGCAACTAACTCGATACTTCAATTCATCAATATGTTGCAATTAAACAGATTGCCAATGCAAATAGATGAATCAAACAGATCGCCAATGTAATATCATCAATATGCTACAATTAAACCAAACCAAAAAATACCAATAGAAGAGCAATCAAGAGGGGAAAATACACTGACAATAGATCCGGAGGGTGGGGCGAGGCACAAGGGGGCGGCAGCGGAGGGAGGGCCGACGCACAAGGGTGGCAGCGGCGGAGGGAGGGGGCGAGGTATACAGATTTTAGGTTTTTAAAATTTTGATTCCACTTTTACCTATGCATAATAAATTTATATATTAACATACCTAGGTTATTTTCATCATTTACCCATAAAAACCGATTCTTCCCAATTTACGCCGATTTGAAATCGGTCGTGAATCGGTGAATCGGTAGGATTGGACTATTTGACGGCTGTTTTTTAAACTAATTGATTCATTTCTTTTTCTAAATCGGATGCCTCCCGATCCAATTTAAATGGGCCGATTCCGAGTGGAATCGGCCGAGTTTTGCAACTATGGGGCAGACCATATCGTGTGGTAGGAATTTCAGACAATTCCATATCCATTTGCTTAGGGTTTTGGAATTTATATCCGGAGCTAGAGAACTGAAGTTTCA
Organism: Piper betle; assembly: GCA_033002965.1. Taxonomy (NCBI): domain Eukaryota; kingdom Viridiplantae; phylum Streptophyta; class Magnoliopsida; order Piperales; family Piperaceae; genus Piper; species Piper betle. The sequence goes on along the minus strand of JAURVB010013988.1, from coordinate 34,027 downwards.
TCGTGTGTTCATACGCACTCCAGAAAATCGATTAATATAACCAACTAAATGATTTTTAATTTGTACCAAAACTTACATATTTCCATTAGACAATTAGTTAGTCCAACTTTAATTTTTATAGATTTTATTAACCTCTTTTAGTTAGCTCATTACTAAGCACAATCACTAATCATGGCACACAAGTCATGCAACACAGCAGGTACATCAAACATTTAGGGGTTTTGTATGAACCTTTTGTTAATATATGCGATTATATTAATGATATGTATCCATTGTCACACTTGGAATACAAAAGAAATCTCAGAATACAAAGAGAGGTGGCTGTTTGTTTTTCTATGGAAGATGAAGGGCCTCAAACCATCTCTATAAATAGAAACTCATTTGCCTCATTCTAAGGTAGGCCAAGACAAGAGAAGACAAGATGTGAGAGATAAAATTGAAAGGGGTATAGAGATAAGAAGAGGGAAATCTTATCCACCGGTGTAATCCTATACAAGTCTTGAGAGAAGAGAAATCTTGGGGATCTCAATTGTAAGGGTTGGGTGAGTAATTTTCTTGTACATCTCTATATGTTTGGCGACTGTAATCTTTGGTTGAAGTAGTGAATGTTCGTTGTTGTCCCGTGGTTTTTGACTCTCGATAGAAGGAGGGTTTTCCACGTTAAATCTTTGCTTTTGGTTTTGTTTTATTTTATTTCTCAGACATTATTTTCCCATCTTATGTTCGCTGTTTTTGATCTCCAATTTTGGGGATTTTTCTCAACAATTGGCGCCGTCTGTGGGAACTTTGACTTTCATTCAATCGGATCTTGATTTGAGTGGGAGTCATGGCGGACACTTTCAAGACTAGGAATATTGAGAAATTTGATGGAACAAATTATCAATGGTGGAGGATGCAGATTGAGGATAGGAGCAACTACATCAACCGCTTGTAGGTACCATGCTGCATTTCGGACAACTGTTTGGAGTGGTGATGGACGCTTTAGACAGTGCCGTGGGCGGTATACTACAGCATGTGGCCATGGTGCATTGTCTAGGAAAGAAATCTCTCCAACAGGCAAAGAGGCGGTTCTTTGGACTTCACCTACTTACCAGGGATGCCCATGTGGCTGCCCATCCAAGACCAGTCTCACTTACGCCTTCGTCTCCCTCGATCTGTAGAATGACAGGCTGCGGGGGGCGGTCTGGTGGGCGTTTGATATCTGGGTGGTGATGACCGAGTTCTCCTTCGAGGAAGTGAATGGCATGAAGATGGGGAAGCCCCATACTGTGCCCTGCATGGTCACTGGTAAGTGCGGGTTGGTGTTGGTGAAAAGGGCTCTAGACGAGGCGGTGCAGTTGAGGGAGCCGACGAGGGTGCACGAGGCCATGCGTTACTCCCTCCTGGCCGGCGGGAAGAGGATCCGGCTGATGCTCTGCATCGCCACTTGCGAGCTGATGGGGGGACGGTGGTGGCAGCCATGCCGTCAGCGTGCACGGTGGAGATGATCCACACCATATCCCTCATCCACGACGACCTGCCCTGCATGGGCAACGACGACCTTTGCCGTGGGAAGCCAACCAACCACAAGGTCTACGATGAGGACGTGGCCGTCCTCGCCGGAGACCCTTCTAGCCTTTGCGTTCGTGCACATGGTCACTGCAACACCGCCGGCGCTGGCCTCGAAGGTGGCCCGGGCCATCGGATCGGAGGGTCTGGTGGCGGGGCAGGTGGTGGTCATCACGTCGGTGCCCGTCGAAGGCGTGGGCTTGGAGCAGCTGGGGTTCATCCACCTCCACAAGGCGGTGGCTTTGATGCAAGGGGCGGTGGTGATAGGGACCATAATCGGTGGTGGGTGGTGCAAGGAGCAGGAGAAGTGGGTGCCCGTTACCAAGCTTGGTCGGCTGGTGAAGAAGCAAAAGATCCGGTCTTTGGAGCACATCTACCTCCACTCGCTGCTGGTGAAGGAGCACCAGATCGTGGAGAGCCTCCTAGGCCTGGTGCTCAAGGACGACGTCATGAAGATCATGCCGGTGCAAAAGCAGACCCGCGTCGGGCTGCGCACTAGGTTCATGGCCTTCTTCATCGGTGGCGGCGGCAACGGCCATGTCTGGCCCAGCGTCAAGTGCAGCAAGGAGGTGGTGATGGTGATCCAGGGAGAGGGCGATCATCCTCGCTAAGCTTGTCGGTGATCCCTGTCCGGAGGGGTTACTGGGGGAACAAGATTGGGCCACTTTCACGGAGGCTGATAATGAAGTTTTTGTCACATCTTGTCTGGTGGGTCAGCAGGATAAGGTGGAGAAAAAGGTTAGAGGCTGGGTTGCTGCAGCCACTACCTACACCTTCAAGACCATAGAGCTCAGTCTCAATGGACTTGGTGTCCGGATTCCCTAGGGTGAAGGGAATGTCAGCAAGGTAGACTGAGAGGGCGAATGCATTGAGACATTTCGTCATAGCCAGCCAAAGGAGCTGGTTAGACTTCTTGAGGCAGTGCAGTTTGATAATCTGCATTGTTTTCAGCTAGGGAGGCTTAGTCTTTTTTGAAGTTGCTACGGGCTACCAACCTCTTACACCACTAGAGGTTGCTCCACAGGGAAGTGGAGTACGGTGTCCAGCTGCATGGGATGCAGTGGATTCATTGGCCGAGGCAATGAGCAGAATGAAGAGATATGCAGACCTGACAAGGAGGGCATTGTCATTCAGCGTGAGGGACAAAGTAAAGCTGAAGCTCAAGCCACTGATTTGGGAGAAAATCAGTCGTATCAAGGTGCATCGGGTATTGGTGCAAAGGTATGATAGTCCTTGTGAGGTGGAGAAGGTACAAGGGTACAAGCTTCACCCAGTTTTTATGTTCAGTTTTTTATGTTAGTTTTCTCGAACCTTTTCATGAGGATTTGGTCAATCCGAAGAGAGCTCATCCAAATGGAGCACCTCCTACTGTTCGGCAACAATTTGGGAAAAGGTAGGGAGGATTTTGGAGTATAGGCACGTCAGCCTGAGGACTTCAAAGGAACGGATTGAGTTTGTATACGGATGTAGGAGAACCAGAGTCCTATGATGAAGCCATGATTGACAAAGCTCATCTTAAGTGGGAGTTAGCCATGAAGGATGAGGTGTCATCATTGGAGAATAATCATACATGGGAGTTGAAGTTGCCACCAAAAAGGGAGGTTCTACAAAACAAGTGGAAAGGGGAATAGAGAAGCAAGGCTAGTTGGGAAAAGAAGAGGGACTTATGACAATTGAAGGGCAAGATCAAGAATTACTGGGCAGGACTAAACCCTTCGATGAGGACATCGGGTCTCATTGGTGGGGGTGGACTGTTACAGGTCTAGTCTGTGGGATGCGCCGGGAGCTAGGGTTTGGCGGTTGTTCCTAGTCATCCCGCATCCAAGACAGATAGTCGGTGCTATCCGAGTGGTGGAAACAATTTACCAGTGTTAATCTGTGTTAGAGTTGCAGGCAAAGATCAAGCTGAGGTGTATGGGGCATGTCGAGTGACCAAGGAGTACTAGCGAGTTCTAGGATTTGGAACGAGCAGAGTACCGATACTCAATGGAGCGTATCGGCATTGTGGTCGGTAATGAGAGTACCGAGCATGTCGGTATTTGGGCAGGAGGAAACCTTAGAGGCATACGGTTCCAGGTAGCAGTTCGTGGGGTGTGATGACCGAGCGTACCAATATAAATACAGGGCGTGCCGAGATGAGCAGCGTAGCGGTACGTGGGTGAGCACGGGTGCATGGACATGACCGAGCAAATTACTAGGATTATGGTATTTGGGTCAAGTTGCTAAGCAATGCCTCAATGCCGGTATTTGGTGCATGCAGTTTACTGGAAGAGCTGAGAGAGGGGACCGCTGGCCAAGACTGGTTAGGTCAAACCAGGAGGGTTTGACCATGCAGCCAGTATGCAATGAAGGATATGCTTGAGGGGATTTTGCCGATAAGGATGAAGATGATTTTGATGGAGATTGAAATCAATCCTTAGCCAACAATGGAGGTTGGTTGCAACTAACTCCAGAAGATATGCATGATCGACATGGGGATAAGCCTCTTCTGCGTGCAGATATGGATGCCAACGTCAGATGCAGGTTGTTGGAGACGTGCATGAGATCTGCTCGAGTTGTGGATAAACACGAAGGTTCTATATAAGGGGGTGTCCTCTTGTATAGAAAGCAACAAAGGAAACTTGCATGAACATGCAGGTGATGGACTTATGCAACGAACAAGTGGAGGAAGAATTTGGACTGGGGTGTTCCAATCGGACTCCAAGTGGGAGATTGTTAATATATGGGATTATATTAATGATATGTAGCTCATTGTCACACTCGGAATACTAAAGAAATCTCGGAATACAAGAGAGGTGGCTGTTTGTTTTTCCATGGAAGATGAAGGGTCTCAAACCATCTCTATAAATAGAAACTCATTTGCCTCAGTCTAAGGCAGGCCAAGACAAGAGAAGACAAGATGTGAGAGATAAAATTGAAAGGGGTATAGAGATAAGAAGAGGGAAATCTTATCCACCGGTGTAATCCTATACAAGTCTTGAGAGAAGAGAAATCTTGGGGATCTCAATTGTAAGGGTTGGGTGAGTAATCTTCTTGCACATCTCTATATGTTTGGCAACTGTAATCTTTGGTTGAAGTAGTGAATGTTCGTTGTTGTCCCGTGGTTTTTGACTCTTGATAGAAGGAGGGTTTTCCACGTTAAATCTTTGCTTTTTGGTTTTGTTTTATTTTATTTCTCAGGCATTATTTTCCCATCTTGTGTTCGCTGTTTTTGATCTCCAATTTTGGGGATTTTTCTCAACACCTTTTAAGTAGTTATTTTAGTAAGAATATTTTACAGGAGCAAGCTAACACATAGACAAACAAGAATGCAAAACATTGAAGGAAAACAAATTCTGCATGAGGGTGTAAAAATTGGGGAAATGGATGGGTAGGTCACAGTGACCACAAAAGTTGCTACCTTTCACCAAGTTTGGAACACAAACATGTACATGCAAAGACATACCTGGCAAAGTCATCTTCATTAAAGTTGTAGATCTATCTCTTGTGAACACATCAAGACAAAGATCATGCAAAATTGCATACTACAATGAACAATATCATTTTTACACTAAAACAATGCATGCATGCAACCACATACCCTTCAAAAAGTTAAAACTATTTTTATACAATTGAACGTGACATGATTCTAAAGCCTAAAGACTCCTAATAAGCAAGGATAAATAATAAAAATGCCATAAAATTTTTTAAAAAACACAAATACAAGTAAACAACACCAAACAATTGGAGGCCCAGAGGTAAAGAGAGCAGATTTACCTCAAGGGGAGGTCTCTTAGGGCTTTGTACCCCAAGACCTTCGATCCTAGGGGCAAGGCAAAACTTCAAGAAGGCTTGGAAGAGGTTAGGAACTTCTGGAAATGAAGTGGAGAAGCCAAAGGAGGAAGGGGGACTCACAGCCAAAGGAGTGGGAAGGGTTGGAATTGAGGAGAATGAGGGGTTTTTATAGAAAAGCAAACAGGCCAGGTGCAATGGCTCTCTCTTAGAGCCTTTGGACAAGTAAAAGTGGACACGGGTTCAGGTCTAGACACCAGTGCCTTTGCGCCAGACAAAAGGGAGAGAAAATTTTCAAATTTCGGCGCAAGGGTGTAGTGCCAATGCCTTTTCGCCGAAAACGAAACCCTAACAAGGAAAACTGATGGCACAAAGGCATTGGCAGAGAGCCTTTGTTCCCAGCTCAAGAATTGTGCACCTAGGGTTTTCACTCTAGGCTGCCGGGGAAACCTCAGGAACTACATCGCGGGTTCCGCAGGGGCTAGGATTGATCGAAAAGGGTTCCGAACACACGACAACACACATTAGACTCGCGAAGGACACGATCCTAATATCTAACTAGACTCGACTAGATCAAACAAAAAAAAGATGCCATATACGTAGTGTCCAATAGGGGTACCAAAGCCAAAGGAGGGTAGGCTAGACATCATACATAACATACCAAACACGAATCATGGTAAGGAAGGCTGGACCCAACTAACCCGATTCGGGTAATGACTCAACAAACTCAAAAATCCTGGGGAAAATGGCCCAAGTTTTACATGCTCGACCCCCCCCCCTTCATCTCTCATATTTTCTATATTCTTTATTTAGAGACCAGCTTTTGGATATTATTGTGTAGACATATGTGTTCGATATTGAGAGAAACATCTTCTTCAATGGTCTGGAAAGGTCATTTCAAAGTGTGGTAAAGAGTAGACTTCACTTTAATTGAAAATAATATCCTTTTTATATAATCTCAACTTGTTATTTATTTATTCTTTTATGTAACTTCTTTGTGGTTAGAGCTTAGAACTAAGTAGAACAATATTTGAGGAGTTCTTGATTAGTTTACTTTGTCATTTTGAGTCAATTGTGTTGAGGTGACCCTTTTTTGACTTACCTTTGAAATAATGCAAGTCAATTTTTTATTTGTATAGTTGATATTTTTTTACTTGATGTAAACATTTGTAAATCTAAATGTATACAACCATCAGATTTAATTTGCTAAAATTTCATTCATTTTTTCTATTGATTCTTATCATAAAAACATAAGCAAATTTTAAATAATTTTACTAATTTAAATCAGTTATCATATCACTAGACCTATTCGTAGTTTCAATATGTGTTATTTAGCTATTTATTTTATCTCATAATCATTTTCTTTGTGCGATTCTAGCATCATTTTACTTTATTCATACTTTAACAACTGATTCTGTTTGATGTACGTACATTAGGGGTAAATTTGTTTTAAGAAATGTAATCAATCTTAAAATGATTTTTGCACGGGGAACTATGGTGCTTTGGTCGGTGAATGTTTAATTATTTTTGTCTATGAAAGCTATTGTGCTTTCATAATTTAATATTGTAATTGATTATCATGATTTGTATCAATTGATTTGGGGAATATACTGCTATCTTAATAATAGTATCAGTTTTTTGTGGACATTTTCTACTACAATATTATTATTTTATACTGTAAATAAAATAATTAAATTGTATTTGAATATAGCGTGCGCATTGAACTGGTCACTACTAATTTATATAAAAAATGGGTATAATTTGTTACAAAAATATAAATCAGTGCATTTAATTAAGCCCGTCAATTTTTTCGTTCCAGACTGCCATCTCCCTGATGATTGAATCGTCTTTGATTATCTCTGCCCCCCTATTTTATTTCTGCCGGTCATGACAATAACTCTGACTCTGTTTTTTTTGTTTTTTTTAATTTGCAGGGAGAGAACTTAAAAGAAGACAAATCGGAGCAGTTGGTATGTCAATTTTTCGACCGTCACAGAATCCAATATATAATTTAGAATGCTTTGAGGAATTTTCTATAGATACACTTCAATCTCAGGATAACCAAGTTCAAGAAGCTAACAATGTTGGCTGTCACCTTATATAAAACACTAAATAGAGTGGAAGTTCCGGGTAAGGTCTTTCTAAATTACTTGTTTATGAGATCATCCTCATGATTTTGTTAGTGGTCATTGCTCTTTTTATCTCTCTGTTAGTGGTCATTGGTTATTGGTTTTTCCTTGTATATGCTGTTATGACATACTAATATGAACAGGTTGGCTCAATTTTTTTTTAAAAATAATTATCAGTAGTTGATAATTTGATATTTCTTTTGTTTAAAGTTCAAACCCGTATTATCTCTGCTCTAGCAGACAATAGATGTTCATATTTTTAATTATTTTCATGTTTATTCATCTGGTAGATGTTCCCAACTAGTCCTCATTCAAATGAACAAATAAATGACCTCAGATTTGATCTAGATCTAGCTGGCTTCTGACTATTTTATTATATTGGGAGTCCACATCATACCTTGAAAGTGGTGGAAGATGATCTAAATTAATAGCCTAGCTATTCATTGATAAATAAATTGTTCAAGTTCAGATCAGGATCTTGTTGACTTCCAATTATTGAAGTAGTAAGCTGATTTTAGTTGGTGCATCACCCAGGAGATCATTTGATCATTACTTATAAAACTTATTTCTATCATAACATTAATCTTGAAGATTTTAATTGTCAAAGTATCACTTTGATGAATTATTTAATTTAGATTATTTCTCTACTTCTTTGTTAATTTGAGAGATTTAGTATATTTTGTGAATGAAAAAATATTTGATAATTATAATTTTTAACCAATTTAATATCATTGAGTTTATGATATATAAAGGGAGAAATTTTTAACCATATATTCACCATTCATACGATGGACAAAACTTTAAAAATTTTGTTATAGGAGAATTTTATAAATTTAGTTAATAGCTTAGTTATGGTCAAAATTTTTAAAATAGTAAATAACTATCTTAAATGATAAATGATATTGATAGAATCCTTTCCATCACCAACTAAGGTAGGATTGGGTGCCATCTTTTATTTGCATACACTATTTTCCTCAAGGATTGTATGGTCATATAAGACAAATAATATAATAAAGTAAGGGCTAGCATTTGGCTCGAGATAATAAATCTATTTGTCCCTCTATTATTTAGCTGCTTGTGATATAGAAGGATTTAATACGTTGCAAAGGTTGTCGTTTGAGAGTTTAAGATTGTTGAGTGGTAATCTGTTGCCCAATCAGTACCTGTCCATTAAATATTCTTATGTCTATAAAGCTCTTCTAATTGATTATTTTCAAAATATATTTAATACTAAATTCAATAAAGAATTGTAAAGCAAAAGAAAAAAGAGTAAAAACAGAGATACCCCACTCAAGCACCTTTTTCGTCAACCTTGACTCTTCATCGTTCCCACTTTTTTCTTTCTTTTCCTACTTATGCATTTGCGATCTCCAATTTCCATAGCCTTCTGCATTTGAGATCACTTCATCGCTAAGCAAACTGTCAAACTCCGTTCTCCAAGGTCAGCGATCAGGGGTGGGTGTTTCCTTCTCGCATTCTTGTCTCATTTTCTCTTAAACAATCTGCAAATTTTGGTCCTAATATATTTGATGTCTTCTTGCCCAGCCGTCTGGTAAAAAGTTGAAGCAGGTTTTTCCTTTCTTTGTAAGGTATTAAATATTTTATTTAGATGATGGAAACTCTTTTTATTTTTATTTTTTGATGTTCTTGTAGCATTCAGTTCTCTTTGGTGTTCTTATAAATAACTTCTTCTTATGTTGTGATAATTATTTCCCCATCGCCTTCTCGTCAGTCAATTAACTTTACCATTGTTGAAGAGTATATACATGAGTGTCATCACATCAGTTTTAAGGTCTATTTGTTCTAATTTAGGGTGTTGGTAATGTTTTGGCCTCGTTTTGTTGCATTATAGCAGCTGGGAACCCGCGGTATGCGCTGGCTATGTTCAACTTTTTTGTGGTGTAGGTTTGCTGTTTATGCAAGGGTAACAAATTAAGTGAAAAATCTTCAAACATATTATTTATTTAAGAAGGAAAAAAATATGGAATGTGCTGCGAGTAGTTTAGGTGATGTTAAAAACCTATCTTTGCACATGGAAGCGACACTCATTTACTTGCTGTAATTTTTGGGCATGTGCAATTTGGTAAACAATTAGTTGATGGTCGGTTCTCACAAATATTAGAATCACATCTTTAAAATTAGAGAAAGGTTCAATATATTGATATTATCATAAGTTTCACATAGTTTTACACAGTATTCCTCAGCTATTTGTGTTACTTAAACATTGTCATACAGTATATATAAGCTAACAGTAAAAGCATGATTCTAACAATAGATGAAATTAAGGCTTCAAGCAATGCGGCAAACTTGCATACAAATTAATGTAATATATTGACACAATAACTTTGTCTTTTGATATAGCTTGGTTAAAGAATTGTCTAATTCAATTACAAATGCTTTAGACATTGACGGTGCAATCTTCCCAGGACCGAATGAGATTAGATTCACAACTAATTAAATTATGCAAGTTTCGAGTTCCGAAGTTATGGATGTTTTCTTAATTTGGAAATAGTAATTATATGATCACATAAACGTATACTTATGAGACCCAAAAAAACTATTTCTACTAAAAATCTCAATATAATAAAAGTGGATCAAATAATGTAAAAAATACTCTACTATTAAAATATTTGTTCACCATAGTACTATATAAAAGATGTAACAGTTATTAATTAGTAAACTTGATTCTCTGCTTCTTATTTCTTGCATATGTTATTGTGTCACATATCTGACAAGTAATAAATACTTTCAAAATCATAACTAACAATAGTAATCATAAATATATTGTTGCTTGAGTAATTGTAGTTGTATGTTTTTTTTACTGTATGCAATAAAGTAAAGATAATATGAAAAAGGTAAATATTTGTACAATTAGAACAAATATTTTGATAAAAATAATAAATAGTTGATTAAAAAATCATAAGTCCATAATGATTTACAAAAAAATAAATTTAAAAAATGTCAATAAAAATAAAATATCTAATTAAAAAATGAGATCTTATTCAAAACTCTGATGTTAAATTTTAAAGTAAATATGATAAAAGGCAGATGATACAAATAAATCCAAATAAAGAAAGAAAGTCAATTTAATACTAAAAAATTACAAAAAATATATAACTAAATTGAAATAAAAAATAGTCCCAAAATTAACTTTGGTTATTTGAAAATTGATTCACCTTTTTCGCTTCTCACATACATTTGAATAAATATTTTCATAAATATTTAAAAAATTGTGATAAAATAATAAATATGTTTAAAAAAGATTAATTTGAGAAACTCAATTTAAAATAGAATGCCACATTTAGAATTAAAATCTTAGTTAAAAAACTGATTTAATAATTTTAAATAGAATGCCAAATTTAAAATTGAAAACCTATTTATTTATTCTGACGCATATACAATTTCACACTAATGCACACACACACACACATACATATATATATATAAAGATCAAAATATATCCCAATCAAAATTAAAAAACAATTTAATACATAAAAATTACAGACAAATAATCATAATTAAAAAAGCTAAATTTGAAATAAAAACTAAACACTACTTCATTTATTGAGCGAAAATATTTTGGTGGTTTAGTTAGTAAAACTGTATAAAAATTTATGGTTAAGAAATTTTGTTTGAATAAAACCACCTATAGAGCCCTGACCATGGTGTATATGGTAAATATATATGGCGATTGTGTGAGACTGCATTCAATAAAACAAATATTTGATTAATCAATGAAATATTTTTTTACTCACAGCACAAAAAAAGTGCTAATAAAAAATAGAAACAGTCTAAGTAGATACTCCATTAATTTTGCTACAGATATAAAAAAAAATCATCATGCTATAGATATAGATAATAAGATAATAGTAGATACTCCATAAATTTTGCTACAAATGTATTACTTCTCCTTCTAAAGAGAACTTGGAAAAATAGAAACTTGGAAGCAGGGCTGTCTTTACTTGTCTGGTACAATGTATAATGTATAGGGTGTTAACTCTTTAAAATAGATTTCCTTGTTTTCGTTTATGGAGCAATCAACCTTTCATTTTCCTAATCTATACTTAGTTATTGCCACTGTACTATAGCTGATAGGTTTTTTATCACCATTGTTGAATATACCATGTGTGTGTGTTTATTTATTTATTTCATTTCTTCTTTCTTTCATTCTTTTTGGTGTTAACAGGAAAGAGTTGGCCAAGATGTTCAATATTTTCAACAAAACTAACAAACATCCGATCGAATCCAACCCTCCTCCATGTGGTTCCATAAACCCCAATGTCAACGATATGATCAACGATGCATTTGCACGATCTCAAAAACCACCTGCTGTACCTGCACTTGGATCCACTGCTTCTTCCTCTGCTTCTCCAAATATTGTGGGTCCAAATGAAAAGATGGAAAATGATTCTACCGCACAACCACCGAAAGAAAATGATGTGGGAAGAGCTCCTCCTGGCAGACAAAGAAGGAATAACTGGATGTCCTCCACAGCTTCTATTGGGCAAGATGAAGCTTACAACCAGGTGTGCAATTTTCTGAAGGATGATGAGGTTGGAATGGTTGGGATTTATGGCATGGGGGGTGTTGGCAAAACCACACTCATGGAAAAAATTGAAACAGAGTTTCTGAAGCCTTCCCACTTCAACGTCATTTGCGTAGTTGTTTCCAAGACCCTGGACATAGATAGGATTCATAAAGTCATAATGGGAAATTTGAACTTAGACTTCAACAATCATGACTACCCGTCTAGCCGAGCTAAGAAAATAAATGTTGCACTTGGGAGAAACAAAGTTGCTATATTGTTTGATGACATTTGGGAATGTTTAGATCTTAAGATGCTTGGCATATTAGGTCAAGAGAATCTGGACACAGGATCATTCAAGCTAATCTTCACAACTAGATCAAAAGCTGTATGTGAGAAAATGCAGTCGGATGAATTGATTAATGTGCAACCTTTGGGGTGGGATGATTCTTGGGCTTTGTTCAAAAGAAGTGTCGGCAGCAAGAATGATATTGAGAGCTGGGACTCTAGCATTGTGGAGCTTGCCAAAGAGGTTGCAAGAGAGTGCAAAGGGTTGCCGCTGGCACTCACAGTCATCGGTAGGGCTATGGCGTGTAGAAGGCATCTGGAGGAGTGGCGGCATGCATCGGCTACTCTTAAACGCTATCCAGCTGATATCCCCGAGGCCGAGGAGATCTGTTTACTCGATTGAAGTTTAGCTTTGACTCTTTATCGAATCAAAGAGAAAAGGGTTGTTTCTTGTATGCCTGTCTCTATCCCGAGGATAAAGTCATAGAGGCCAACATGCTCATTGAATGTTGGATTGGAGAAGGGATTCTGACTTTGAATGGCAGCTATCAGGAAGCATTTGACGATGGAATGAACATCTTTGGAACACTGCAAGCTGCATGCCTTTTTGAGACATTCCAAGATAGCCCTTTAAGCACGAGAATACACGATGTAATCCGTGACATGGGAATCTGGATCGCTAACTCTCGTGAAATAACTGACAAAACAGAGTCTCGTCGGTATTCCGTATGGTGTGATGATTCCAAATTGCCAGAGGAAGCTATTTGCAGCAATTTGACCACTCTTATCATCCGCAGAGGATCGAGGTCGGAATATCGTGCAATTTTAGCCGCTTCACATCCATGTCCAAACTGAGAGTTATAAAATTGCAGGGAGTTAAATTTGATGGAATTCCAACATCAATTGGAGAACTGACAGAGCTGAGACATCTTGAACTGACTGAAACAAACCTGGAAAGATTACCGGATGAGATTAGAAATCTGAGGAAGTTACAAGTGATGCATTTTTACAGCTGGTTCAGGGAAATGAATATTGATCTTCCAGAGGCGATTGGAGAACTCACTGAGCTAAGAAGACTGGTATGCAGTGCTAGAAATATACTAGTGGAGGTAGGAAACTTGAAGAAGTTAGAGGAGCTACGCATAGACAGTTCCCTTGTAGAGTTCCCACAGGTAATTTGTCAATTGGTCAATTTGAAGAAACTATTCCTCAAAATACAGGCTCGGGTGGAGTTGCCCATCGGACTCGGAAATTTGAACAAACTGGAAATCTTTGAACTGGAAGAACATATCATATTCGGTTCCGGTTGTGTTGAACTGATTCCTAATGACACATTCAGGAATATGCACAACTTGAGAGAGCTAAGGCTTCCGATTAGAAATTTCAAGATACTGCCACCGAGCTTCTTCCAGGGGTTGACATCGTTGAAGAGGCTGTCATTTACGTATCAAGGTGGTTGGACAGACGAGGATGAAATCGTTGAAGAGGCTGCCATTGTTGAAGAGGCTGCCCATATGTACGACGAGGATGAAATCGTTGAAGAGGACGACGTTGGTTCTTTTCTCACCCAATCGTCATCCTTGCCATTGAGAACCCTAATAATCAAAGGATGCCCAATCAAGAAATTTCAAGTCCCCCGACAAGCAACGATTTATGCTTCCCTTGTCTAGAAAAGCTCAACATTGGCGAGTTCCATCGGCTAGAAAAGATGCAAGTGATGAGTCAGACGGCACTTCCCAGCATACGAGTTCTGAAGATCACAAGTTGCCATTCCCTGAAGCACATCTCCGGACTTGAACATCTTCAGAGCCTTGTCGAGCTCAGAATTGATAATTGCAGCAAGTTGGAAGAAGTGATTCAGGTGGCTGGGGATAAAACTTTGTCGGATCATTCACCTGGTATTTGCTTCCCCAAACTTGAAAAATTAGGGCTTTGGAATCTTCCCCAGCTGAAGAGCATATGCAGTGACGCCATCTCATTTCCTTCCCTCCGCTACTTTAACTTGGGTCATTGTCCAGAGGTGAGAGTACTACCCAGAGGCCTGGTGAAGGAAAACAAGGCACCTGAAGGACTATGTCATATTGAAGGTCGCCACGAGTGGTACAACAATCTCCAGTGGCAAGATGAAGATTTCAAAGCCGCCCTCGATCCACACTTTCATGCTTTCTTTCCGCTATGATTTAGAATTTCCGGTGGATTATGAAAGGATTTTCTCTTGCCTTGGTCTTTTTTATCTTCCATAGGTTGCTTTATCAAGTTTGTCCTTAGGGTTTGAAAAGATGACTATTACTATTCTTGATTGTGTTGCTTATTCCCTTTCCTGCTTTGAATATTTTCTTTCTTGTAAGAATTTTAGATTTAATGGAAACAGCACCCTTGTTGCTCTTTTTTATTTTTTAATCAATTAATTTTTAATTAGTTTTGATTCATGTGCGGTTAAATAAGTTCTTCATTTAGTAATTTATTTTATTCCCTTGCAATTTTTTCACAAGTTATTCACTTTCAGTTATAAATTTTTGTCTTCTTCAATCATGATAGGTTGCTATCTGTTTTAAGCGATCAATTTTTTTAAAACTCTTTAGCAAGTTGGAAGAAGTGATTCAGGTGGCTGGGGATAAAACTTTGTCGGATCATTCACCTGGTATTTGCTTCCCCAAACATGAAAAATTATGGCTTGTGAATCTTCCCCAGCTGAAGAGCATATGCAGTGACGCCATCTCATTTCCTTCCCTCCGCGACTTTCGATTGGATGATTGTCCAGAGCTGAGAGTAGTACCCAGAGGCCTGGTGAAGATGTTTAATTGTAGGTGGCCGCAAGCTGAAGATTTTGAAGACCTCGATCCACACTTTCGAATTAACCTTTTCTAGAAAAAAATGTTTAATAGTAGAAGAATTGATTTTGAATTGAGGAAGATTAGAGCAGGGCCAACAAACAAGGACAGAAGGTAACATCGTGAATCTTCATTATTATTATCGTTCTTAAAACCTTGATAAGGAGTACAATCTAGTTATTCAAGATGAAGATTTCAAAGCCGCCCTCAATCCACACTTTGGAATTAACAAGGATATATTTTCTATTGGGCAAGATAAGGTTTTAATGAATTGAGGAGGAAGATTACAGGAGGGGCCGACAAACAAGGGCAGAAGGTAGCATCGTGAATCTTCATTATTATTATTGTTCATAATATCTTGTTTTTGTGTGCATTTTTTGTGTTTGATTGGAATTTTGTTGCTATAAAAGTTCGATGTTTGATGCACATTCTATAAAAAAGAAAATTGATTTATCAAATTTGTCCTTTAAGGTTTGGAAAGATGACTATTACTATTCTTGATTGTGTTGCTTATTCCCTTTTCTGCTTTGAATATTTTCTTTCTTGTAAGAATTTTAGATTTAATGGAAACACCACCCTTGTTGCTCTTTTTTTATTTTTTTAATCAATGAATTTTTAATTAGTTTTGATTCATGTGCGGTTAAATAAGTTCTTCATTTAGTAATTTATTTTATTCCCTTGCAATTTTTTCACAAGTTATTCACTTTCAGTTATAAATTTTTGTCTTCTTCAATCATGATAGGTTGCTATCTGTTTTAAGCGATCAATTTTTTTAAAACTCTTTAGCAAGTTGGAAGAAGTGATTCAGGTGGCTGGGGATAAAACTTTGTCGGATCATTCACCTGATATTTGCTTCCCCAAACTTGAAAGATTAGGGCTTTTTTCTCTTTCCCAGTTGAAGAGCATATGCAGTAACGCCATCTCATTTCCTTCCCTCCGCTACTTTAACTTGGGTCATTGTCCAGAGCTGAGAGAAATACCTAGAGGCCTGGTGAAGGAAAATAAGGCACCTGAAGGACTAGGTTATATTGGAGGTGGCCGCGTGTAACACCCCGTTCCGGCTCACCCGTGAACCGACCCGGAAATGTTACCGGCGACCGAACCGTTCGCTAATGTACTGGTTCGGTTAAGCCGACACGGATCTGCCCTCGGCGTCTTAAGATGGGGATGCAACCATGAGATGCATGAATGAGAACAATTGAGTTCTAACGGAGTCCTACATGCATGTGATGATATGCAAGCTAAACAAAACCATTCAACAAGCAAGAAGTTTAAATAAAAGTTCATTAATATTTACGAAAAAATAGACAAAATCTCCCCTAAAAGTGCAATAGGGGCCAACCTGTCCACAACAAGGGTATATAAATATTTTATCAAAATATGACAAAACATAACAATCTACTATGGCATTCAGTCATTATCTCTTTCGTTTCATCTGAGCCGAGTCTGAACTCCAAGGCTCCTTACTCATTCACAATTATCCGCTCGTCTCATAAGAAGCAATTTATCAAGACAAAAACATTCTAATAATCATTCACACAGCATTAACACCATCATTATACATTACACGCGGCAGGTACATGTGTGTGCGGTTCCGTGCTGCTCCTCTGCAGTCCTGACAGCTTTCATTGCTCGCATTCCCCACCTACATATATATAGAAAAACCGTCAGTAACGAGTGTTACCGGCCCAGAAAATAACTAATATCAATCTGGCACAGGAGAGCAAACTCTCCTGTTGAATCAAAACCATATACTTCCTCAAGAACTCTCATCAGGGCACATATGGGAGCCGTCGCCATCGGGCCGTTGCCCTTGGGTCGACAGCATCCCCCTTTCTTTCTCATTCTCATACCTTGGCCATTTCTCTATTGCTTCTCGCATCAAATCTCATTCCTTTTCGCCCTCTACACCTTCCATATTACTCCTGGCCTTGAGCACGAAGGCCGAGCAATCTCAGGCAGTCGCCTTTAGTACCCTTTGAACCACAAGTCTAGACATGCGCTGCATTGCAGTACCCGTAAACCTCCACACTTCTCCGGGTTTGAGGAACTCAAAGGTGGAGTTGTCCGGATCCTTCGGGAACGGAGTGGGTTCTCCTCAGCTCCAGAGCCCGCTCTTCCGAGCACACGCCCTATCTGAAGGCGTGGCCGTCAGTAACCCTCATTCCATCTCTCACTGAAAACGCGAAAACTATACATATATAGGCTTGGGTTGGGATTTATACAATAAGCCCGAAGGCAACTTGTGGTGGATCTTAATTTCGAAAACTGACTCGAGGGATCTCATCCTCGAGGGTTATTAATCTGAACAAAACTGTTGGCTAAATGGCCCGAGTTAAGTGGGATCTGATAAAACGCCACTTAACTCGTCCTGTACATGATAAATCAAATACACAATAGAATAGAGTAAAACAGAGAACGAGTCCTAAACGGACCTAGTAGAAGCTCCAAACGGGTCCACGCGCCTAGGCGGCGAGCTCCTATGCCGTACCTACACAATCAAACTAAAGCTAACGCCCGCATGATGAATCACACATCCTATAGCATGCACACACAATCAACACAATCACGCATCAATCATTACACATTCATCCTAAGTCAATTCTAGTGAGTTTTCAATCTACGTCTCATGAAATCAGGGTAATTAATTAGTTCACCTAATTAATTCCTTACTTTTCCATTTGAACACTCATCAATCAACCAATTTCATAATTTTTATTAAATTACACACAAACATACAGACACGTCAAAAACACAAAAATTCATCTAATTATCTAGTCTAGCATGCTTCCCTAATAATTATAAAATTTAAGAATTTACGTCGGAGAAATTTATACCTCGTGTCGTCGAAAATCGGCGACGGCTACGGTTTCTGTTTCGTGGCTCGAAACTCGAATTCGGCACCTAGCAGCGTCCGAAGTCCGATCGGATTCGACAAGGTGCGTTCGGTAGATGATCCGGCGAATTTCCCACGAATCCAATTTTCCGGCGGTTCTGGCGGTTTTCCGGCGAGTGTCGGCGGTTTTCCGGCGATGACTCTAGACGGGGCAATCAGGGGGTCTATCGGCACCAGCTCGACGAGCTTGGTCCGATGGTGGTGTCAAAAAGTGTAGCCAGGGCTGTGATGGCTGTCGGCGATGGCGTCGAAAACGAGCGGCGGTGGCGGCGTGCTCCGATCGGGGCTACGGCCAGTCTCGACGGCGGTCGGGATGATGGGGAAACGTCGGCGACGGCGAGAGGGTGGTCGTCGGGGTCACGGTGGCGGCGGCGTGGTCCGGACGGCGGCGAATCAACAAGGGGGCGGCGCGGCTTGTGGGGCGATTTCGGTGTCGTGGCGGCGAGACGGTGGCCGGGGTGGGTCGTGGCGGCACGGCGACAGCATAGCGGGGCGGGCCGGTGTTGATCGGCGGCAGTACGACATCGGCGACGATAGCGACGGCGCCGGAAATCTCAAGGGCGGCGGTGGCTAGGGTTTTGGGAGGGGAAGTGTCGGGAAAGGAGATGAAATGCTCCAATGACAATTTCGTAAATAAGTATTGACTCGATTCCTACTCGAGTCAAAATAATAACTAGTTCGTAATAAATTCTAAAAAAATATAAAAAAATATGGAAAAATCTCATAAAATAAAACAAACACAACAACATCCAAATGACATGCTATATAACTAATAACCCACCCGAATACCATCTAACGCGTCCTAATGCGTTATTCGGCCTAAACTAATTCTACGATCCAACATATAAAAAGAAAAAGAAAAAGAAAAAAAATGCTGCATACTTTCATATATTTTGATAACTCATTTCTCACCATCTTCTCGACATTATCATCATATATTCAGGTACACCTGACTCTCGTCGCTCATAACTCACGGCTGGCCTCGACTCAGCACACGGTTTATGAAACTGACTCGACTCGAACCAACGGTTGAACCAACTGGTTCGGTAACGTAAAACCCTGACTAGAGTCACGGGTTTTACACCGCGAGTGGTACAACAAACTCCAGTGGCAAGATGAAGATTTCAAAGCTGCCCTCGATACGCACTTTCATAGTGACAAATATTAGAAGGATTGATTTTGAATTGAGGAAGATGACAGCAGGGCCGACAAACAAGGGCAGAAGGGAAGGTAACATTGTGAATCTTCATTATTACTATGAATCATAAAATCTTGTCTTTATAAATGGTTTTGAAAAGTTTTCAATGTATGATATAAATTAACACAATCTCGTGTCATGAATTTTTTATGTATGTTGAGGAGTTACCATCTAAATTGGACGGTAGATGAATAGATAGAAAGCGGCAGATTTTATTGAACGTGGGTAGAAAATGTGAAAACTCAATATATAAGACAAGAAAGGGACATTATAAAAGATCTATTTAATTCCGTACACAGACTTGACCAATGTATAATTAAGCCCATGTAGGAGATAAATGGGGCCTATGAAATATACAGAGCAGTTTTTGCTGTACGTACAACCATTTATTTGTTCATTTATACATGTCATTTGTTTGCGTGAGTTTAAGAATTAGAAAGTCCCTAATTAATTTCCCAAATAAGTCCAACCGCTATTGACATGTGCATGACATATGATAGTGCGAGAGTATGAAAATGAAATACTTTTATGATTAAACTCATTATCTGCAACTCGAGAAAGCAATCTTGAAAACAATGTAAATGTCGGTGTCCAGAATACTAATAATTATAAAACTCATTTCTACCGTAATATTAGTCTTGACACTTTTAATTGTCAAAGCATTACTTTGATGAATTTACTTAATTCAGAATATTTATTTACTTATTTATTAAATAAAATATTAGATTACTATAGTTTGGATAATTGAAACATTTTATCTTTTGTGAATGAGAAAATATTTTAAATAACTTTAATTTTTAGTCAATTTAATATTGTTCGGATATGATATATTAGTGAAAATTTAACTATATATTAACCATTTAAACTAATAGCAAAATGGTGAAAACTTGATTATGACAAAACTTTACAAACTTGGTTATGGTAAAAAAAGGTGGGGAATTGAGGTGAGCTAGACCTCGTAGAGCTTATATGATCAACACATCTAAGTTTAGGTAGTGGGACCTATGAAATTGCTGTAAATAAAAGGTATAGCTCATATAAACATATGTAAGACTCAAAATAAAAAAAGGGTTAAATAACTATAGTGAATGTTACCAACCAAAGTGTAACCAAGCTATTTGATAACCCTAGTTCTTTGCCATCACCACCTAAGGCAAGATTAAGTGTCACCTTTTATCGGTGGCCGCCAAGGCCTTGCCTTAGGTTTTATGTCCTATATGACAAATAATATATTGAAGAAAGGATGAGTATTCGGTCTAGTCAATTCGATTGAACCAAATGAATTGAATTACACTCGGCAGCCGGATTTCATAGCCAAAATCAAGTCACATTACCGCGAAAACTGAACCAAGCCGAACAAAAATATTTTAGTTCAATTGATTTGGTAATCAAATAACTGAATTATATAGTAAGTTATAAAAGAACAGATTTATTTAATCATTTAGTTAGTAATTTTAAACATATATATCATATTAGACAAATAAAAAGTCATCATAAAGATATTATAATTTCATGATAATTATTATAAAATAAGGCTTCTATAATCTTTTAAAAAATTTAGCATATTTCGGCTTCTAAACCGATATATCAAGATGCCTTTGGGTTTGTCTACAACCCCTAGAAGTGAACAAACTTAAGTCCTAATCAAACTCGGTCCCGGTTCGATTCAATGTTTTTGTTTTTGCCTAATTATGTTCACTCCTATTGTCATACCCCAATTCGGTCTACTTGCAAACTGAATCGAAATAATAAACTTTGGGATAGTAATTCATAATAAATTACAATACAAAATCGACCTACATGGACCTAGACCACTCAAGGCGTTAGAAGATGGAAACCCAAGGGATTCTAATGTGCATACAAAAACAAACAAATGGATGAAACAACATCTATGACTAGGCCCATGCAAATAAGGCATCCTAAATATGTCAAAGTTAAAAAGAGACTAATAATCCCAAAGAAAATCCGACAAAATCTCCCTATAACTAAAACTTTAGAAAAATTTTCGCCACTTTTATTTATTCACAAATTATAAAACCAAACACAAAACATTCCAAAAAGTCCACATTCCACATATAAAAACATTTAGGGGGTGTTGCACGTCGTTCACAAAACAATTACAACCAATTTTTTCATTCTTCAGACTGTTGGTTTACCCGGTCGTCACATGAGCTCTTCAACCAACAAAATGAAGCCCAAAAGCTCTTCCAACCCATATTTCTTCTTTGTTCAGGGTACTTGAGATTTATTCAACCTTTAGTTTCAGGACTACGAGGCTTGGATAATTGTTTCACTAAACAGTTTAAACCTATGTGCCAGAGAGTATTCTGTCTGCAAAACACAAAGATATGGTTAAGAATAAACAACATAAATATCCAAAAACTAGCTTGCATTTTAAAATGGCCCAAGGGCCCACATTTCACATCCACACAACAGCCAATAACATCTCTACAAAACAAGGGCAGAAGGTAGCATCGTGAATCTTCATTATTATTATTGTTCATAAAATCTTATTTTTATAAATGGTTTTGAGAGGTTTCCAATGTATGATATAAATTAAGACAATGACGTATAATGAATTTTTTATGCATGTTGAGGAGTTACCATCTAAATCACATGCCTCTTGGCGCCGTAGCTACCCTACTCCTCAATTCTGGCTTCAACCCCCAGAAAAATTTGTCTGCTCTGGCCCGGGCAGTTGCCAGACTCCCAGATGCAAATCTCTCCAATTGCAAGAAATTTTTGGCATACTCTCGGACTGAATCATCCTTCTGAGTTAGAGTGGCAAATTCCAGTGCTTTCTTCTGGACAACAGACTCAGGAAAATATTGTCCATTGAAAGCTGTTACAAATTCCGCCCAAGGAATGGACGAAATCTCCCGTTGATGGAACACAGTCTTCTCCATGGACTTCCACCAATAGGATGCTTCCTCCTGAAGCATGCATGTCGCCAACCTCACTTGATGGCGATGAGGCACAGAGAGAGCTCTAAATGCTTTCTCAATAATGTCCAACCAGCTCTCCGCCTTCATTGGATCAGTTCCCCCAATGAATACCTCAGCTCCGTTCTTCCGGAATTTTTCTACAGTGTATCGATCACTGTCATCCCCAACTGGCAGTACCACTTGTCGGACTACCGGTGGCACTGGGTTTGGAAGTTCCCCTCGCTCGCCCGGGTCAGCTATTCCTACCTGCTCTTGGGCGCTCCCCTGATCCCCATTTGGAACACTACTAGGACCCGCAGCCGAATTTGGAGCTCCATTCCCTATTACCAATCCCGGTAACCTGTGCACCATGTTCTGAACCACAGAACTGGTATTTTCTGAAGCCTGCGCTAGTCCCTGTATGGCCGTCAAAATTTGGCCTAACACACTCTCCATGTTTGTGTCCGACTGCGCAGCTTGGCTCGACTTCCTTCGGGTGCCTGCCATCTAAAATTTATTCCGTTATGGTTCATTAATTTTTTTCTTCAATGATTACTTAGGTTTATTAGGGAGTCCACTAAGAGGAGGGCATTGTCATTCAGCGTGAGGGACAAAGTAAAGCTGAAGCTCAAGCCACTGATTTGGGAGAAAATCAGTCGTATCAAGGTGCATCGGGTATTGGTGCAAAGGTATGATAGTCCTTGTGAGGTGGAGAAGGTACAAGGGTACAAGCTTCACCCAGTTTTTTATGTTCAGTTTTTTATGTTAGTTTTCTCGAACCTTTTCATGAGGATTTGGTCAATCCGAAGAGAGCTCGTCCAAATGGAGCACCTCCTACTATTCGGCAACAATTTGGGAAAAGGTAGGGAGGATTTTGGAGTATAGGCACGTCAGCCTGAGGACTTCAAAGGAACGGATTGAGTTTGTATACGGATGTAGGAGAACCGGAGTCCTATGATGAAGCCATAAGTGACAAAGCTCATCTTAAGTGGGAGTTAGCCATGAAGGATGAGGTGTCATCATTGGAGAATAATCATACATGGGAGTTGAAGTTGCCACCAAAAAGGGAGGTTCTACAAAACAAGTGGAAAGGGGAATAGAGAAGCAAGGCTAGTTGGGAAAAGAAGAGGGACTTATGACAATTGAAGGGCAAGATCAAGAAGTACTGGGCAGGACTAAACCCTTCGATGAGGACATCGGGTCTCATTGGTGGGGGTGGACTGTTACAGGTCTAGTCTGTGGGATGCTGCCGGGAGCTAGGGTTTGGCGGTTGTTCCTAGTCATCCCGCATCCAAGACGGATAGTCGGTGCTATCCGAGTGGTGGAAACAACTTACCAGTGTTAATCCGTGTTAGAGTTGCAGGCAAAGATCAAGCTGAGGTGTATGGGGCATGTCGAGTGACCAAGGAGTACTAGCGAGTTCTAGGATTTGGAACGAGCAGAGTACCGATACTCGATGGAGCGTATCGGCATTATGGTCGGTAATGAGAGTACCGAGCATGTCGGTATTTGGGCAGGAGGAAACCTTAGAGGCATACGGTTCCAGGTAGCAGTTTGTGGGGTGTGATGACCGAGCGTACCAATATAAATACAGGGCGTGCCGAGATGAGCAGCGTAGCAGTACGTGGGCGAGCACGGGTACATGGACATGACCGAGCAAATTACTAGGATTGTGGTATTTGGGTCAAGTTGCTGAGCAATGCCTCAATGCCGGTATTTGGTGCATGCAGTTTACTGGAAGAGCTGAGAGAGGGGACCGCTGGCCAAGACTGGTTAGGTCAAACCAGGAGGGTTTGACCATGCAGCCAGTATGCAATGAAGGATATGCTTGAGGGGATTTTGCCGATAAGGATGAAGATGATTTTGATGGAGATTGAAATCAATCCTTAGCCAACAATGGAGGTTGGTTGCAACTAACTCCAGAAGATATGCATGATCGACATGGGGATAAGCCTCTTCTACGTGCAGATATGGATGCCAACGTCAGATGCAGGTTGTTGGAGACGTGCATGAGATCTGCCCGAGTTGTGGATAAACACGAAGGTTCTATATAAGGGGGTGTCCTCTTGTATAGAAAGCAACAAAGGAAACTTGCATGAACATGCAGGTGATGGACTTATGCAACGAACAAGTGGAGGAAGAATTTGGACTGGGGTGTTCCAATCAGACTCCAAGTGGGAGATTGTTAATATATGGGATTATATTAATGATATGTAGCTCATTGTCACACACAAAATACTAAAGAAATCTCGGAATACAAAGAGAGGTGGTTGTTTGTTTTTCCATGGAAGATGAAGGGTCTCAAACCATCTCTATAAATAGAAACTCATTTGCCTCAGTCTAAGGTAGGCCAAGACAAGAGAAGACAAGATGTGAGAGATAAAATTGAAAGGGGTATAGAGATAAGAAGAGGGAAATCTTATCCACCGGTGTAATCCTATACAAGTCTTGAGAGAAGAGAAATCTTGGGGATCTCAATTGTAAGGGTTGGGTGAGTAATCTTCTTGCACATCTCTATATGTTTGGCAACTGTAATCTTTGGTTGAAGTAGTGAATGTTCGTTGTTGTCCCGTGGTTTTTGACTCTTGATAGAAGAGGGTTTTCCACGTTAAATCTCTGCTTTTTGGTTTTGTTTTATTTTATTTCTCAGGCATTATTTTCCCATCTTGTGTTCGCTGTTTTTGATCTCCAATTTTGGGGATTTTTCTCAACACCTTTTAAGTAGTTATTTTAGTAAGAATATTTTACAGGAGCAAGCTAACACATAGACAAACAAGAATGCAAAACATTGAAGGAAAACAAATTCTGCATGAGGGTGTAAAAATTGGGGAAATGGATGGGTAGGTCACAGTGACCACAAAAGTTGCTACCTTTCACCAAGTTTGGAACACAAACATGTACATGCAAAGACATACTTGGCAAAGTCATCTTCATTAAAGTTGTAGATCTATCTCTTGTGAACACATCAAGACAAAGATCATGCAAAATTGCATACTACAATGAACAATATCATTTTTACACTAAAACAATGCATGCATGCAACCACATACCCTTCAAAAAGTTAAAACTATTTTTATACAATTGAACGTGACATGATTCTAAAGCCTAAAGACTCCTAATAAGCAAGGATAAATAATAAAAATGCCATAAAATTTTTTAAAAACACAAATACAAGTAAACAACACCAAACAATTGGAGGCCCAGAGGTAAAGAGAGCAGATTTACCTCAAGGGGAGGTCTCTTAGGGCTTTGTACCCCAAGACCTTCGATCCTAGGGGCAAGGCAAAACTTCAAGAAGGCTTGGAAGAGGTTAGGAACTTCTGGAAATGAAGTGGAGAAGCCAAAGGAGGAAGGGGGACTCACAGCCAAAGGAGTGGGAAGGGTTGGAATTGAGGAGAATGAGGGGTTTTTATAGAAAAGCAAACAGGCCCGGTGCAATGGCTCTCTCTTAGAGCCTTTGGACAATGTAAAAGTGGACACGGGTTCAGGTCTAGACACCAGTGCCTTTGCGCCAGACAAAAGGGAGAGAAAATTTTCAAATTTCGGCGCAAGGGTGTAGTGCCAATGCCTTTTCGCCGAAAACGAAACCCTAACAAGGAAAACTGATGGCACAAAGGCATTGGCAGAGAGCCTTTGTTCCCAGCTCAAGAATTGTGCACCTAGGGTTTTCACTCTAGGCTGCCGGGGAAACCTCAGGAACTACATCGCGGGTTCCGCAGGGGATAGGATTGATCGAAAAGGGTTCCGAACACACGACAACACACATTAGACTCGCGAAGGACACGATCCTAATATCTAACTAGACTCGACTAGATCAAACAAAAAAAAGATGCCATATACGTAGTGTCCAATAGGGGTACCAAAGCCAAAGGAGGGTAGGCTAGACATCATACATAACATACCAAACACGAATCATGGTAAGGAAGGCTGGACCCAACTAACCCGATTCGGGTAATGACTCAACAAACTCAAAAATCCTAGGGAAAATGGCCCAAGTTTTACATGCTCGACCCCCTTCATCTTCTCTATATTCTTTATTTAGAGACCAGCTTTTGGATATTATTGTGTAGACATATGTGTTCGATATTGAGAGAAACATCTTCTTCAATGGTCTGGAAAGGTCATTTCAAAGTGTGGTAAAGAGTAGACTTCACTTTAATTGAAAATAATATCCTTTTTATATAATCTCAACTTGTTATTTATTTATTCTTTTATGTAACTTCTTTGTGGTTAGAGCTTAGAACTAAGTAGAACAATATTTGAGGAGTTCTTGATTAGTTTACTTTGTCATTTTGAGTCAATTGTGTTGAGGTGACCCTTTTTGACTTACCTTTGAAATAATGCAAGTCAATTTTTTATTTGTATAGTTGATATTTTTTTACTTGATGTAAACATTTGTAAATCTAAATGTATACAACCATCAGATTTAATTTGCTAAAATTTCATTCATTTTTTCTATTGATTCTTATCATAAAAACATAAGCAAATTTTAAATAATTTTACTAATTTAAATCAGTTATCATATCACTAGACCTATTCGTAGTTTCAATATGTGTTATTTAGCTATTTATTTTATCTCATAATCATTTTCTTTGTGCGATTCTAGCATCATTTTACTTTATTCATACTTTAACAACTGATTCTGTTTGATGTACGTACATTAGGGGTAAATTTGTTTTAAGAAATGTAATCAATCTTAAAATGATTTTTGCACGGGGAACTATGGTGCTTTGGTCGGTGAATGTTTAATTATTTTTGTCTATGAAAGCTATTGTGCTTTCATAATTTAATATTGTAATTGATTATCATGATTTGTATCAATTGATTTGGGGAATATACTGCTATCTTAATAATAGTATCAGTTTTTTGTGGACATTTTCTACTACAATATTATTATTTTATACTGTAAATAAAATAATTAAATTGTATTTGAATATAGCGTGCGCATTGAACTGGTCACTACTAATTTATATAAAAAATGGGTATAATTTGTTACAAAAATATAAATCAGTGCATTTAATTAAGCCCATCAATTTTTTTCGTTCCAGACTGCCATCTCCCTGATGATTGAATCGTCTTGATTATCTCTGCCCCCCTATTTTATTTCTGCCGGTCATGACAATAACTCTGACTCTGTTTTTTTTGTTTTTTTAATTTGCAGGGAGAGAACTTAAAAGAAGACAAATCGGAGCAGTTGGTATGTCAATTTTTCGACCGTCACAGAATCCAATATATAATTTAGAATGCTTTGAGGAATTTTCTATAGATACACTTCAATCTCAGGATAACCAAGTTCAAGAAGCTAACAATGTTGGCTGTCACCTTATATAAAACACTAAATAGAGTGGAAGTTCCGGGTAAGGTCTTTCTAAATTACTTGTTTATGAGATCATCCTCATGATTTTGTTAGTGGTCATTGCTCTTTTTATCTCTCTGTTAGTGGCACTGCTTATTGGTTTTTCCTTGTATATGCTGTTATGACATACTAATATGAACAGGTTGGCTCAATTTTTTTTAAAAATAATTATCAGTAGTTGATAATTTGATATTTCTTTTGTTTAAAGTTCAAACCCGTATTATCTCTGCTCTAGCAGACAATAGATGTTCATATTTTTAATTATTTTCATGTTTATTCATCTGGTAGATGTTCCCAACTAGTCCTCATTCAAATGAACAAATAAATGACCTCAGATTTGATCTAGATCTAGCTGGCTTCTGACTATTTTATTATATTGGGAGTCCACATCATACCTTGAAAGTGGTGGAAGATGATCTAAATTAATAGCCTAGCTATTCATTGATAAATAAATTGTTCAAGTTCAGATCTGGATCTTGTTGACTTCCAATTATTGAAGTAGTAAGCTGATTTTAGTTGGTGCATCACCCAGGAGATCATTTGATCATTACTTATAAAACTTATTTCTATCATAACATTAATCTTGAAGATTTTAATTGTCAAAGAATCACTTTGATGAATTATTTAATTTAGATTATTTCTCTACTTCTTTGTTAATTTGAAATTATATTTTGTGAATGAAAAAATATTTGATAATTATAATTTTTAACCAATTTAATATCATTGAGTTTATGATATATAAAGGAGAAATTTTTAACCATATATTCACCATTCATACGATGGAAAAACTTTAAGAATTTTTTATAGGAGAATTTTATAAATTTAGTTAATAGCTTAGTTATGGTCAAAATTTTTAAAATAGTAAATAACTATCTTAAATGATAAATGATATTGATAGAATCCTTTCCACCACCAATTAAGGTAGGATTGGGTGCCATCTTTTATTTGCATACACTATTTTTCCCAAGGATTGTATGGTCATATAAGACAAATAATATAATAAAGTAAGGGCTAGCATTTGGCTCGAGATAATAAATCTATTTGTCCCTTTATTATTTAGCTGCTTGTGATATAGAAGTATTTAATACGTTGCAAAGGTTGTCGTTTGAGAGTTTAAGATTGTTGAGTGGTGCCTGTACATTTAATATTCTTATGTCTATAAAGCCTTCTAATTGATTATTTTCAAAATATATTTAATACTAAATTCAATAAAGAATTGTAAAGCAAAAGAAAAAAGAGTAAAAACAGAGATACCCCACTCAAGCACCTTTTTCGTCAACCTTGACTCTTCATCGTTCCCACTTTTTCTTTCTTTTCCTACTGATGCATTTGCGATCTCCAATTTCCATAGCCTTCTGCATTTGAGATCACTTCATCGCTAAGCAAACTGTCAAACTCCGTTCTCCAAGGTCAGCTATCAGGGGTGGGTGTTTCCTTCTCGCATTCTTGTCTCATTTTCTCTTAAACAATCTGCAAATTTTGGTCCTAATATATTTGATGTCTTCTTGCCCAGCCGTCTGGTAAAAAGTTGAAGCAGGTTTTTCCTTTCTTTGTAAGGTATTAAATATTTTATTTAGATGATGGAAACTCTTTTTATTTTTATTTTTTGATGTTCTTGTAGCATTCAGTTCTGTTTGGTGTTCTTATAAATAACTTCTTCTTATGTTGTGATAATTATTTCCCCATCGCCTTCTCGTCAGTCAATTAACTTTACCATTGTCGAAGAGTATATATATGAGTGTCATCACATCAGTTTTAAGGTCTATTTGTTCTAATTTAGGGTGTTGGTAATGTTTTGGCCTCGTTTTGTTGCATTATAGCAGCTGGGAACCCGCGGTATGCGCTGGCTATGTTCAACTTTTTTGTGGTGTAGGTTTGCTGTTTATGCAAGGGTAACAAATTAAGTGAAAAATCTTCAAACATATTATTTATTTAAGAAGGAAAAAATATGGAATGTGCTGCGAGTAGTTTAGGTGATGTTAAAAACCTATCTTTGCACATGGAAGCGACACTCATTTACTTGCTGTAATTTTTGGGCATGTGCAATTTGGTAAACAATTAGTTGATGGTCGGTTCTCACAAATATTAGAATCACATCTTTAAAATTAGAGAAAGGTTCAATATATTGATATTATCATAAGTTTCACATAGTTTTACACAGTATTCCTCAGCTATTTGTGTTACTTAAACATTGTCATACAGTATATATAAGCTAACAGTAAAAGCATGATTCTAACAATAGATGAAATTAAGGCTTCAAGCAATGCGGCAAACTTGCATACAAATTAATGTAATATATTGACACAATAACTTTGTCTTTTGATATAGCTTGGTTAAAGAATTGTCTAATTCAATTACAAATGCTTTAGACATTGACGGTGCAATCTTCCCAGGACCGAATGAGATTAGATTCACAACTAGTTAAATTATGCAAGTTTTGAGTTCCGAAGTTATGGATGTTTTCTTAATTTGGAAATAGTAATTATATGATCACATAAACGTATACTTATGAGACCCAAAAAAAACTATTTCTACTAAAAATCTCAATATAATAAAAGTGGATCAAATAATGTAAAAAATACCCTACTATTAAAATATTTGTTCACCATAGTACTATATAAAAGATGTAACAGTTATTAATTAGTAAACTTGATTCTCTGCTTCTTATTTCTTGCATATGTTATTGTGTCACATATCTGACAAGTAATAAATACTTTCAAAATCATAACTAACAATAGTAATCATAAATATATTGTTGCTTGAGTAATTGTAGTTGTATGTTTTTTTATGTATGCAATAAATTAAAGATAATATGAAAAGGTAAATATTTGTACAATTAGAACAAATATTTTGATAAAAATAATAAATAGTTGATTAAAAAATCATAAGTCCATAATGATTTACAAAAAAATAAATTTAAAAAATGTCAATAAAAATAAATATCTAATTAAAAAATGAGATCTTATTCAAAACTCTGATGTTAAATTTTAAAGTAAATATGATAAAAGGCACATGTACAAATAAATCTAAATAAAGAAAGAAAGTCAATTTAATACTAAAAAATTAAAAATATATAACTAAATTGAAATAAAAATAGTCCCAAAATTAACTTTGGTTATTTGAAAATTGATTCACCTTTTTCGCTTCTCACATACATTTGAATAAATATTTTCATAAATATTTAAAAAATTGTGATAAAATAATAAATATGTTTAAAAAAGATTAATTTGAGAAACTCAATTTAAAATAGAATGCCACATTTAGAATTAAAATCTTAGTTAAAAAACTAATTTAATAATTTTAAATAGAATGCCAAATTTAAAATTGAAAACCTATTTATTTATTCTAAGCACGCACACAATCACACTACGCACACGCACACACACACACACACACATATATATATATATATATATATATATAAAGATCAAAATATATCCCAATCAAAATTAAAAAACAATTTAATACATAAAAATTATAGACAAATAATCATAATTAAAAAAGCTAAATTTGAAATAAAAATTAAACACTACTTCATTTATTGAGCGAAAATATTTTGGTGGTTTAGTTAGTAAAACTGTATAAAATTTATGGTTAAGAAATTTTGTTTGAATAAAACCACCTATAGAGCCTTGGCCATGGTGTATATGGTAAATATATATGGTGATTGTATGAGACTGCATTCAATAAAACAAATATTTGATTAATCAATGAAATATTTTTTTACTCACAGCACAAAAAAAGTGCTAATAAAAAATAGAAACAGTCTAAGTAGATAGTCCATTAATTTTGCTACAGATATAAAAAAAATCATCATGCTGTAGATATAGATAATAAGATAATAGTAGATACTCCATAAATTTTGCTACAAATGTATTACTTCTCCTTCTAAAGAGAACTTGGAAAAATAGAAACTTGGAAGCAGGGCTGTCTTTACTTGTCTGGTACAATGTATAATGTATAGGGTGTTAACTCTTTAAAATAGATTTCCTTGTTTTCGTTTATGGAGCAATCAACCTTTCATTTTCCTAATCTATACTTGTTATTGCCACTGTACTATAGCTGATAGGTTTTTTATCACCATTGTTGAATATACCATGTGTGTGTGTTTATTTATTTATTTCATTTCTTTCTTTCATTCTTTTTGGTGTTAACAGGAAAGAGTTGGCCAAGATGTCCAATATTTTCAACAAAACTAACAAACATCCGATCGAATCCAACCCTCCTCCATGTGGTTCCATAAACCCCAATGTCAACGATATGATCAACGATGCATTTGCACGATCTCAAAAACCACCTGCTGTACCTGCACTTGGATCCACTGCTTCTTCCTCTGCTTCTCCAAATATTGTGGGTCCAAATGAAAAGATGGAAAATGATTCTACCGCACAACCACCGAAAGAAAATGATGTGGGAAGAGCTCCTCCTGGCAGACAAAGAAGGAATAACTGGATGTCCTCCACAGCTTCTATTGGGCAAGATGAAGCTTACAACCAGGTGTGCAATTTTCTCAAGGATGATGAGGTTGGAATGGTTGGGATTTATGGCATGGGGGGTGTTGGCAAAACCACACTCATGAAAAAAATTGAAAGAGAGTTTCTGAAGCCTTCCCACTTCAAAGTCATTTGGGTAGTTGTTTCCAAGACCCTGGACATAGATAGGATTCAAGAAGTCATAATGGGAAATTTGAACTTAGCCTTCAACAAGCATGACGACCCTTATAGCCGAGCTGAGAAAATAAATGATGCACTTGGGAGAAACAAAGTTGCTATATTGTTTGATGACATTTGGGAATGTTTAGATCTTGAGAAGCTTGGCATATTAGGTCAAGAGAATCTGGACACAGGATCATTCAAGCTAATCTTCACAACTAGATCAAAAGCTGTATGTGAGAAAATGCAGTCGGATGAATTGATTAATGTGCAACCTTTGGGGTGGGATGATTCTTGGGCTTTGTTCAAAAGAAGTGTCGGCAGCAAGAATGATATTGAGAGCTGGGACTCTAGCATTGTGGAGCTTGCCAAAGAGGTTGCAAGAGAGTGCAAAGGGTTGCCGCTGGCACTCACAGTCATCGGTGGGGCTATGGCGTGTAGAAGGCATCTGGAGGAGTGGCGGCATGCATCGGCTACTCTTAAACGCTATCCAGCTGATATCCCCGAGGCCGAGGGTCTGTTTACTCGATTGAAGTTTAGCTTTGACTCTTTATCGAATCAAAGAGAAAAGGGTTGTTTCTTGTATGCCTGTCTCTATCCCGAGGATAAAGTCATAGAGGCCAACATGCTCATTGAATGTTGGATTGGAGAAGGGATTCTAACTTTGAATGGCAGCTATCAGGAAGCATTTGACGATGGAATGAACATCTTTGGAACACTGCAAGGTGCATGCCTTTTTGAGACATTCCAAGATAGCCCTTTAAGCACGAGAATACACGATGTAATCCGTGACATGGGAATCTGGATCGCTAACTCTCGTGAAATAACTGACAAAACAGAGTCTCGTCGGTATTCCGTATGGTGTGAAGATTCCAAATTGCCAGAGGAAGCTATTTGCAGCAATTTGACCACTCTTATCATCCGCAGAGAATCGGGATCGGAATATCGTGCAATTTTAGCCGCTTCACATCCATGTCCAAACTGAGAGTTATAAAATTGCAGGGAGTTAAATTTGATGGAATTCCAACATCAATTGGAGAACTGACAGAGCTGAGACATCTTGAACTGATTGAAACAAACCTGGAAAGATTACCGGATGAGATTAGAAATCTGAGGAAGTTACAAGTGATGCATTTTTACAGCTGGTTCAGGGAAATGAATATTGATCTTCCAGAGGCGATTGGAGAACTCACTGAGCTAAGAAGACTGGTATGCAGTACTAGAAATATACTAGTGGAGGTAGGAAACTTGAAGAAGTTAGAGGAGCTACGCATAGACAGTCCCCTTGTAGAGTTCCCACAGGTAATTTGTCAATTGGTCAATTTGAAGAAACTATTCCTCAAAATACAGGCTCGCGTGGAGTTGCCCATAGGACTCGGAAATTTGAACAAACTGGAAATCTTTGAACTGAATGAAGGTACTACTCTTTCCATTGTGTTGAACTGATTCCTAATGACACATTCAGGAATATGCACAAGTTGAGAGAGCTAAGGCTTCCGATTAGAAATTTCAAGATACTGCCACCGAGCTTCTTCCAGGGGTTGACATCGTTGAAGAGGCTGTCATTTACGTATCAAGGTGGTTGGACAGACGAGGATGAAATCGTTGAAGAGGATGACATCGTTGAAGAGGATGCCCATATGTACGACGAGGATGAAATCGTTGAAGAGGATGACATCGTTGAGAGGCGTACGACGACGTTGCTTCTTTTCTCACCCAATCGTCATCCTTGCCATTGAGAACCCTAATAATTCAGAAGGATGCCCAATCAAGAAATTTCAAGTCCCCCCGACAAGCAACGATTTATGCTTCCCTTGTCTAGAAGAGCTCGAGATTGGCGAGTTCGATCGGCTAGAAAAGATGCAAGTGATGAGTCAGACGGCACTTCCCAGCATACGAGTTCTGAAGA
>JAURVB010013987.1:0-11824 GCA_033002965.1 Piper betle | reverse complement strand
ATTCCAAGGGCTTCCACTAAGTTCTTCTAGAATATTCCATCATTAAACAAATATTCAATTATTTAAGCTCTAAGTATACCTTACGATCCCATATAGTTTATAAAACACCATTACTAATTTCTAGTTATCCTTGCTTCCTTCCACTTAAGGCAATCCCAAGTAGCAACTTTTTAAGGACTTCTTACTATCTTCACATTCAAATCACAAAATATTCATTAGGTTAAAACCTAAATCACAAGAAATAACTTATTCAACTCTAAAATTAATTGATATAAATTAGGAATAATACATTGAGCTTTTGGGACAAGGGGTTAAACCATCTAAAATTTACATAACAATCCATCTAACCCTAACGCAAACACTCAACAAGAATCCACCAACATCAGGTCCTTTAGTAGTTCAACATTCAAAATAGATCTTCGCAGTCATCTAGACACAGTCAGGTCTATTCAAAAAACCAGCAATAAAATAACATTTTATTCACATAAGATGATTCACATCATATCTTAATTTATTTCTTCCACCAGCCCATTTAACAACAGAAGTTAGTGAAATGTTTTGGGCCATGAATCACCTGCCAAACTAAATTATACAGAACCATTAAACACCGCTAAAACATAAGAAGCAGAAAAATTAATAAAAAATAATTTTGAAGCAAAAACATAAAAAAAGGGCTGTTGAGAGAAGTCTGTTAAGCAGGAAGAAATTTTTGTAAGTACCTATTTTCTACTGCAGTTATCACAGCAGAACCCACATACTTTACTCTGTCCCCTGCAAGATAAAATGACATGACATGAAACTGATTAGTAGAGAAAATTAAACAGCCAAGTTAAATGCACCCGCTACTAGAATGTTCTAAACAGAGAGTAGCCTGAATGCTTTCTGCTATTCTATATCAAATGGTGAAGTTTTATGCTAGGCATTATGATTTCCCTATGACCACCACATCCTCTCAAAGCAGGAACAATTTTACAGCAAAATAAGCGTACACAAGTGTTCAAATATCCACAATAGTCGCCATTATTGCATGCACCACATTTTTGCTTTGTTAATTTCAGTGGAAGTATTTATGTTTTATCACAAATCAGAGATTAGAAATGTCTAAGACGCTTCATTTAGTCACATCTAACAATGTTGGATTTGTTAGACACCACTCCCTGCACCTTAAATCACCAAACCAAATGCTTTAATCGCAAGAAAAATGCAAAGTGAGTTGGAAACAAACAAAATGAGCTGATATTTATATTTCTTGCCTTTGGAAAAAAAAATGGTCTGCACCGGCATTTCAAATGCAACCCAGTTAAAAATGAAAAACTATGCAACCAGTGTACCCACAGAACCTCACTGTAAAATTAGGAAACTTGACTACACAAAAACTTGCTTGAGTCATTGCCTTAACAGTGCTTCAAATGATCATGCCAATTGCATACCATAGTCACTAGCACTTTTTCTATTAATCGACTATTTTACAACCCAAATCATATCAACGTTGAAGGTTAAAATTATCAGATAAGAACGTTTACCCTTCTTTAATGGTCTTTTAGATTGTTCAGTTATGTCCGTAGAATCTGATTTCTCTGACGCCGAAGTATCACTCTCATGCTCTCCAGAGACTCTCTAAAACCAAAGTGAAAAGAATCCCAAAAATGAAACGGGCAATGGAACTTGCAAAAAAAATTTGTCGTTTTTTTTATAAAAACTATGCAATAATTTTCTTCGCACAATTGTCAACAACTTATTGCAGAAAAAAAATTGTGTTATTCTAAAGCTCAGAATTTTATTTAACAATCGTACATTCAAAAAATAAAAACTACCTTGGACTTAAAGTGTGATGAATAAGAAAATACTTAAACAAGACAAATCATCCTTGCTCAAGAATACAGAAATGGAATAGTCTTGGTTTTAGAGTAGAAAAGGCTCATTTATGAAGGCAGTATAAGAAATTCAATGATAATAATTAATAAGCAGAACAACTACGAAATAAGACAAAAGATAGCCATTTGTGCTTGAGTTCATCATTTATCTAGAAATGCTTCCCTTTCTATCAACGTATTTTGCTACAATAACCTTACCTTTGCAAAGTCTTCAAGGGTGTTGTAAGGCACAAGCTTTTAAGCACTTCAGGAGATGCCTTTGCATCCATATCATCTTCGTCAGTACCATCTGATCTAGCTTCATTTCCGCTTCCCCATTCTTCTTCATTGCTAGCATCATTTTTCTCTCCATCTCAGAATCAGATGTACATTCCTCCCCTGACTCAGCATCTATTTCATTCTCCGAAGCAAGCTCTTTACCAAAACCCTATGTCCATTTAATGTAATTGAAGTTTCTTAAATTTATGTGCAGTGCTTCAAGACCAATTAACTAGAGAAGGAGATAAAATTGTCTTTCTTAAATTTATGTGCAGTGCTTCAAATTCTTACATGCAGAGCAAGAACACTGCCATCAAGCACAAGTAAAGGAACTTGCAATTTCCCTGCTAGCGCTCTTACTAGTCTTTCTAAATAAAGCTCCATTCCTGTTAAATTAAACAGGATTGACAAATACAAGACCATCACAGAGAATTCCAACACAATCAATAACAGCATGAAAATAATAGACACACTAGGCAAAGGAAATCATAATATAATTTCCAAGGGTGGAGAAAAATCAAATATAGGTCGTAATGCTCTCACCTGGAAAGCTTTGGAGCAGAATTCTCCCATATGATGAAGCCAAACAACCACCATATGAGGCAGTGAACTTTTTGTGCTTCAAATGAGCTGATACACACTCAACTAACGTGTTTCTAGTGTGCTCACTACAAAAAACCCATTGCCACCACATAAACTAATTCTAATGCTTCAATGTGACAGAAAATAAATGATAAAGGGCAATGAAAATAGGACTGAAATTCGTACTGCATATAGTATGGAAATGTGTCCCAGGAAACGTTTATTTTCTCACATGGAATAAGTCTTCTCAAAAGCTCATTTTTAAACCTTTGACGTCTGGTTGAAAAAGGGGACTCCTTTCTCCTGCTTTCAAGAGATAGCTTCTCACTATTGAGCCACTCTAGCTGATCATACTCTCCTAGTCTAACATGATCATCACAATGGTTCAAACTCATACCAGTTTTCTCTCTTCTAGGTTTCCCTTTATCAGTGTGTGTGGAATCTTTAACAGGCATATGTTTACCTTCGCTCGCATTACTTTCATCTCCTTTAGAACTGTAGAACCTTGAACAGCTAATTGAAAATAATGCATTGCATCTTCCATTACATTTACTGGTACAATCTCTGAAAAAGTAGCTTGGACCTAAAAGATGCACCTTCCTTATATTTTTTTAACAAGCTTGTCTTTAGATCTCTGCCCCCAATTGGAATTAGCTACATTGTGGGAATGAATACAACGGCCACCACTTGATCTAGTTAATCCTGGGGATAGCTTAAAAACAAAGCACCACTTCGGATTTCTGCATTTCAACCTCCTAGCACACATTGCAACTAACATTTGGCAAACAACGCAATCTCTATAACTACAATTGCATCAATTCCACAGACACCTGAAATCAATACAAGTAAGGATCAGATGTTGCATTAAAGTAATATTGACGCTCAGAGGAGCTTTAAAGCACCTACAGCTAAATTCATCCAAAATTCATCCATAAAAGCACCACTTATCCACCCTAAATGTAATCAAACAACAAAAATTCATGCTTGGTACATTTTCTGGGCGACAGTAGCTACTAAAAGACTAAAATGGACTAAAAACAATGAATTAGCATAAAGATCATAACCACCCATTTGCAGATGAGTTAATCATCCAAGTAAACAACCATTACTTATCTTCCTCATACGATTTTTTTTTAAATTGAGCTTAAAATTAATTAAATTTGAGTCGGATAGTAAAAACTCACGAGAAAGCCACAGAAAAGTGTACAAGCCCACCATGGAGTATGATCCAAAATATCGAATGTTTTCGCAAAGGTAAAGCTATGCATGTGAAACGGTCTCATATGGTGTTTTAAGGTTGGTCTGTTTCCGTAACTATTGGTGGTAGTCATGTCATCATCAAACTCTCGTCACACAATTAATGATTAATAATTTTTTGTTTTTTAGATGGTAAACCTTTCTCTTTTTCCTCAAAAGATCATAAGCTTTTCTCTCCATGTGTAGAAAGTGAAGCTTCCAATTCAAAAACAGATACCTTCAGATTAGATGTTGGCAAAATTTGATGTCTACTGTAAACAGAAGTTTATCTTCCTTGTGATGGCAAAATTAACTCCTTCTTTTCGGTAAGGCCCTGAGGAGATTTTGTTCCGTATATATTTATGTGAGTTTGCACGAGTATGTGAGTGTGTGTGAAGATCAGATGGCGTGGTTGACAAACAGAACCCTATACACCCTTAATTATATATAGATTTAGGAATCAAGTAATCAAGAATTGCAACATGGGTCTTAGTTTTCAAATCCCTAATGAGAGTTCTTAGCCGCTTCCTTACCAGCTCTAAAGATTAAACTAGGAGACATGATTGTCCAGCTTGAAATACAATAATCAGACGATGCCTTTGTGACATGTGACATTGTTCTCATTACGCTAATTGCAAGGAAATGGAGTGGGGACATAAGAACACCACCATAACTTTTTATTTCAACAATGGTGATAAAAAACCTATCAGCTATAGTTCAATGGCAATAACAAGTTTAGATTAGAAAAATGAAAGGTTGATTGCCCCATAAACAAAAACAATGAAATCTATTTTAAAGAGTTGATACCCTATACATCATACATTGTATCAGACACATAAAGACAGCACTGCTTTCAACTTTCTATTTTTCCAATTTCTCTTTAAAAGTAGAAGTAATACATTTGTAGCAAAATTTATGGAGATATCTGCTTAAACTGTTTCTATTTTTTTGGTTCTATGAATAACAATATATTTCATTGATTAATCAAATATTTATTTTATTGAATGCAGTCTCACACAATCACCATATATATATATATATATATATATATATATATATATATACTATGGTCCTGATTCTAGAGGTGGGTTTATTCAAGCAAAACTTCTTAACCATAAACTTTTATACAATTTTACTAACTAGACCACCATTTTTTTTGTCAATAAATGAAGTAATGTTTAGCTTTTATTTCAAATTTGGCTTTTTTAATTCTGATTATTTGGCTGTAATTTTTTATGTTATAAATTGTCTTCTAATTTTGATTGGGATATATTTTGATCTTTATATATATGTGTGTGTTTGTATGTGTGTGCTCGTGCAAGCTTAGAAAAATTTTATATAGAATATATATATATATATACATATATCAGATTTCTAAATTGGTTTTGAATTTTAAATTTGGCTTCTATTTAAAATTATTAAACCAGTTTTTTTACTAAGATTTTGATTCTAAATGTGGCATTCTATTTTAAATTGAGTTTCTCAAATTAATCTTTTTTAAACATATTTATTATTTTTATAACAATTTATAAAATATTTATCCAAATATATGTGAGAAACAAAAGAGGTGAATCAATTTTCAAACAACCCAAGTAAATTTTGGGACTATTTTTTTTAATCTAGTTATAAATTTTTTTTGTTTTTTTAGTGTTAACTTGACTTTCATTCTTTATTTGGGTTTATATGTATCTCTATTTTTATTATATTTACTTTAAAATTTGACATTAGAGTTTTGAATAAGATCTCATTTTTTAAGTAGATATTTTATTTTTATTGACATTTTATTAACTGAATGAAAACAAAAATAGCACCAAATTTTACTTGGGTTGTTTGAAAATTGATTGGCCTCTTTCACTTCTCACTTACATTTGACTAAATATTTTCATAAATAGTTTAAAAATTGTGATAACAATAATAAATTTGTTTAAAAATGATTGATTTGAGAAAATCAATTTAAAATAGAATGCCACATTTAGAATTAAAATCTTAGTTAAAAAAGTGATTTAATATTTGTAAATAGAATGCCAAATTTAAAATTGAAAACCAATTTAGAAATATGATATATATAATTTTTTCTAAGTACACACACACATATAAAAATCAAAATATATCCAAATGAAATTGAAAGACAATTTAATACACAAAATTGCAGGCAAAAAATCAGAAATTAATAAAGCTAAATTTGAAATAAAAAATAAATATTATTTTATTTATTGAGAAAAAATATTTTGGTGGTTTAGTTAGTAAAACTAGATAAAAATTTATGGTTAAGAAATTTTGTTTGAATAAAACCACCTATAGAGCCAGGACCATGGTGTATGCGATAAATATATATAGTGATTGTGTGAGACTGTATTAAATAAAACAAATATTTGATTAATCAATAAAATATTTTTTACTCACAGCACCAAATAAAAAGTGCCAAGAAAAATTAAAACAGTCTAAGAAGACACTCCACTAATTTTGCTATAGATATATAAAAAAATCTTCCTACTATTGATATAGATAGTAAGCTGCTCTATAAATTATGCTACAAATATATTACTTCTCCTTTTAAAGAGAATTTGGAAAAATAGAAACTTGGAAGCATGGTTGTCTTTACTTGTCTGATAGACTCTATAATATATAGGGTGTTAACTCTTTAAAATAAATTTCCTTGTTTTCGTTTATGGAGCAATTAATCTTTTATTTTTCTAATCTAAACTTGTTATTGCCAATGAACTCACCACGGTTGAATATAATGTGTATGTTTATTTATTTATTTGTTTGTTTGTTTCTTTCTTTCTTTTGGTGTTAACAGGAAAGAGTCGAAGACGTGACTCCTCTGCAACACATCAAACAACAACAAAAAAGAAAAAAACTCAGTGCACACAAACACACTGTACAAAGAAGCTCGGGAAGATACTAAGTACCTCTTAAACGATATGCGACACTCCAATTTTGCATAAATGGATACACCAAAAGCTGCTCAGTTGGTGTTGTACAGAAGCCAAGAAACCTCAAAAGGTTTCTATGTACAGCTAAACTTATCATCTCAACATCCCGTAAGAAACCAGCTTCACCACCGGGACTTTCGTAGTCTGTGAGACGTTTGACTGCAAACTTCATTGAGTAACCCAACCAACATTAATTTGAATGATTGTAGAAAATGGAACAATTTTCTCATTAAGTATCAAGCAAAAGATGAACAATTCAAACATAGATTTCAATCAAGCAAGCATCTAAAACTGTTCCTTATATCCGAGGGACCTAAATACATTTCAGTGAAGCTTTCTTGCCAAAGAATCGCCAGAGATCTATATAAGAAAGTTTCCTACAACAGAATAATAATAGTCAATAGGAAAGTACCACTACTTGTATTTGTGAACCTGAAATAAACTATTAGGTGTTACACCACTCAAGCGATTGAATGCCAGCTGGCTGCCAAGAAATACAAAGAAAGAAATAATCTAATAAATAGCATGTCACATGAGCCGAACGAATATAAAGTACCTATACGGCTATACCCACGCTTATGTTGTGAGTCTCTGAGATGAGTTTACGGAGGAGTGGGAGGGGGTTACCGAGGCATTTTCCCCAA
Organism: Piper betle; assembly: GCA_033002965.1. Taxonomy (NCBI): domain Eukaryota; kingdom Viridiplantae; phylum Streptophyta; class Magnoliopsida; order Piperales; family Piperaceae; genus Piper; species Piper betle. Next base: position 4,294 of record JAURVB010013987.1, on the reverse strand, counting down.
GTGTTCCATCCCATCATAAAAATAACACTTTGTTATGGTAGTGGATACGTTGATTGCTTAGCTTATATGGTTAAAGTGGGTTCAATACGTTTATTCAAAAAATTGTAGCATCTGCTTGGTTAGCCAAAAGTGTACTATTCTTTAATTCTTACTAAATTGGAAAAATTTTAGCCTCGGTTTTTACCTTACCTAAATTCTTACTTCACTCTCCTACGTTTACCAAGTTCAGTTACTATAAGAAACCCCTTCTCTACCTTCACCTCATTTATATTTGTACTCTTATTCATTAACTTATATCTAAACGAGATAACATAGCTAACAAGGTAAATTTATCGGTGGATTTCGTATGTGGAAATGTGATAGAGATGACGATCCAGGAGAAGACTCAGTGCCATTGATAATGACTCTTGCTGTAAAATACTTGACTGCTTGCCCTCTTGCTCTTGACCACATTAACTGTAAGAACATTTTTGTTTTCATGGTATTGATCTTTTCGTTGATTGTGCAGAATACATATATCTAAATGCATATTTTCATTTCTCTTTGTTTTTAATCTGTAGGAGGAAAAAAACATGGAGACCGTAAGTGCAATAACCATGAATATAACAATATCCATTTTACTTGTTTACTACGATAAACTATCTTATGTGAGTAGTTGGATTACTTTTTAAAGCTTTATATTGTTGCATGTATGCTATTAGATTTGTAATTTATTTTCTGGTACTATTTGCAGGTGATCAATGAAATGTTAAGGTTGGCTAATATTGTCAATGGAATTTGGAGGAAAGCTTTGAAGGGTGTGGAGATCAAAGGTGAAAATATTTATTGGCTTTTTGATTGCGTGATTACACACTAACCAAGCTTACTTGAGACAAGAATACAAACAAGAACTCCAATTTGGCATGGTGCACCATTGAATCAAGTTTTATCGTTTCCGGGTTTTCATTTCTGGCTAGTACATCCACTTGAGGTTCATGTAAATTTGTTGCAGGCTACTTGATACCCAAGGGGTGGTGTGTCTTGGCATCGTTGAGTTCCTTTCATATGGATGAAGACAACTATGATGATCCTTTTCAGTTTAATCCTTGGAGATGGCAGGTGATTTGCTTGATCATCATGCATTCAATGTTTCAAAAAATGATGACATGTACTTGAAAAATATGTAGAAACATCCTCGACGTTTTTTTTCAAAAAGAAATCATATTCAGTAAATGGAACAAAATGCTAATAGCGTAGCATGATAAGCTAGGCTAGCCAACATACTGGTTCATGACCAGGGACTGCGAATTTTGATGTCAATCGGAGCTGCTAGCCATAAGTAATCATTACCAGAATCAATAATAGAAATCAATTAATGGACGAGTAGTAACTCCAGCAACTCGAGGACATTCCAACAACATCCTCAGCAACAATATAATGCGTAAATTTCTCCTTATAGAATGAAAACCTCCATGTACCTGAAATTTTTGTGGTTGACAAGAAGGCAACTAGAACAAGATGAATTCCAGAACATGAAGGAGAAATACAGAAAATGAACATTGACCAGCCCTTTCCAACAATGAATTCGACCACATGAGAGAAGCTTGTCGAAGGACTGTTTATTCAGGTAATTTTCCCCCCATGTAGAAGTATACCAACGTATAATATCTTAAAAACCAATTTTTACAAAGGACCCGTAAAAGCTTGATCAAAAAGAGACATCTTGCATGACCAGCTACTAAAAAGTCTCTAACTGTCCATATGGAGTACACTATCAGCATTGCCTTCTTTAAACCAGTTCTTTTTAGGGCTCATATATTCTCCTTAGTTCCATGACAATCTTAGATGTCAATCAACTTTATCCTTCGGGAAAAGTGACACATATGCAAAGTTACGCCTGACTTTTCTTCAGAAGCATCAATGGCATCTGCAAGAATTGATACATCATTGTCCTAGGCAAATTAACCACAACTATCGTGTTCAAGTAACTGCAGAGGCAACACTTGCGACATCTTGTTTCTTGTGGAAAGTGCATAAGGTTGTTAAAGCAAGTGCCTCTCCATACAATGAAGCTCAGGTTGACTTTGTAATTCTCACTTCAACAAAATCACCAACATCAGGTTTCCGTCAAGCATTTTCATCAAGATCAAATCCCAAACGAGATGGAATAGGAGTATTAATAAAGCTGACTCTATGACCTCTGTCACTCTTACCAATCAACTCTGTTTCAGGAGCTCTGTTGTTGGGTCCTTCAACTAACACAAGTTGAATGCTTCCAACCTGAGCATCATAACACTGACCCGTTGATTCTCGAAAAGCTTCTATAAGTTCAGTTAGCCTCCGTTGGTTAACCTCTTCAGGAACATCATCAACATAGTATCGATGTGCATGAGTTTTTCTCACACTATAAGCAAACATGTAGGCCATGCCATAACCAGCCATCTTCACAAGGCTTAATGTATCCTTGCGGTCATCCTCTGTTTCACCACAGAAACCTGCACAGGGACAGAAATCATCAATGATTATATGTCTATGTGAATGACCAATCTTACAGTATAGATAGTATGAACTCGGATAGATAGGCCAGTAAACAACTAAGGTACCTCATATAAAGATACAATGTTTCAATGTAATCCAGAAACTATCATTTTCTAGCAAGTTTCACATTTATTATAGGAGACATCCGCTGATAAGCCTTGAGTGTGCAAGCAAAAAATTACATGGTACCTCACCAGCTGAATTTTACATAAAAAACTGCAGAAATGAATTGTTCATGTGATTCACCTAATACCAATGAATATCTCATAATTGTAGGAAAATTTTTTTGTAGAACACAAAAGCACTATAGTAAGAAGATTACTCATAAATGGACGCATTGGATGTGGTAAAGGTCCATAAAAGGATTAGATGAAGTATAGAATCAAACAAAGATAAACATAGAGTCCTAAAAGAAATTAAAAGAAGTCCCCATACCACAAATAAAGTCACTGCTGAGGTCCACGTCAGGAAGAATGTCTCTTATTTTGCGTACAAGGTCTAAATAAGCTTCTCTCGTGTAACCACGTCTCATCCTTTCAGGAGCACCAGAGTTCCCAGATTGAGCTGGCAAGTGAGTCCACTTACAGACATTATACCTGTCACGCACATTGAATAACAAGTTATCTGGAAAGTCCTTGGAATGTGGAGATGTGAACCGGAATGTCATGTCAGGAAACTCCATGGAAAGGCGGTCAAATAAATCAGAAAACCACAATCCGACCTTTTTCACTGTACTTCCAATTGTAGGCGGGTTGAACTTCATTATTAATTCCTGAAGCATAATTGTAGCCCAGGTGACTTTTAAATTATAGACATAATATAGAGACATTTTTCTCCCGGAGAAATTTTCGTATGTCACGAGGGAGAAAAAGGTTTTCTAGAGTAAAATGCCCTTAAAAAATATTTTACCGACGTGGAGGGATTTGGTTTCTTAAGTTGGGTTTAACTTAAGAATGAATATATTGGTTCCATCAAGGGAGACATTACTTTTATAGACAAATCCCATATGAAATGAACAGGAGTCACATTGTTCAGGGGATGTATAGCTGCCACTCCTATTGAGATGCCCATAGATCCTGTTCAGGGGATTCCTCTTGAAATGCCACTTGTTTATTTCTTTGGACACAGAATACCAAGGTGCTGCCCTTTACTTGCTAAGTTCTATTTTTCTTTTTTTCTTTTTTTCATGGAATTTAAAAACAGCTTCTTAGGATCTGCTTTTAGCTCCTCGACGTCAAGTTTATTTTCGTCTTTAAGTACATGATAGCCGTTGAATGCTCTGTTGCATTACTCCATGATAAGAGAAATAGTAGTTTGTAGTGAATATTGACTTTGTGAAGGAAGTATGTGTTAGTCAATCCTCTTTGAGAAGTAGACTACTAGCATTAAGCAAAACAAACTTTGTTTTCATCGTCTTTTGCTTAATATACTTTGTTGTAGTGTGACCCTGAGTTGTACAAGGCAGTTGTTAATGAGTTTGGAAAAACCCTTGGGAGGCAGTTCACTAAAAATGCTGAATCCAGAGCTGCTTGCATGGTGATCAATACGATGGGATGGGTGGAGGGTGTAGGTTATGAGGTAAACCCATGCAAACCTCATATTTCAGCATTTTAATTTTTTAAGAAATGGGCTAAAATACATTCTCTCGATGCATTTGCTTCATCATTCAATAGATGCGTTAAATGCAGATGTTATTTTGGTTCTTGGTCAGGTAGAAATATTTCTTTGAAATATCAATATGATGTTTTTTCTACTGCATGGATCTTTCTTTAATAAT
>JAURVB010013986.1:0-10557 GCA_033002965.1 Piper betle | reverse complement strand
TGTCGGATCATTCACCTGGTATTTGCTTCCCCAAACTTGAAAAATTAATGGCTTTGGGGTCTTCCCCAGCTGAAGAGCATATGCAGTGACGCCATCTCATTTCCTTCCCTCCGCAACTTTTACTTGGATGATTGTCCAGAGCTGAGAGTACTACCCAGAGGCCTGGGTGAAGGAAAATAAGGCACCCGAAGGAGCTAGTGTTATATTGGAGGTGACAGCCGCGAGTGGTACAACAAACTCCAGTGGCAAGATGAAGATTTCAAAGCCGCCCTCGATCCACACTTTTTTAAGTTGAGGAGGTAAAATAACCGCCAGCAGGGGCCGACAAAGAAGGGCAGAAGGTAAAATCTTGTTTTTATAAATGGTTTGAAAAGGTTTTCAATTTATGATATAAATTAAGACAATGACGTGTCATGCATTTTTGAAATGTTTCCTACAAACTGGAATATATGATTTGGAATTCCCGGTGGATTATGAAAGGATTTTCTTGCCTTGGTCTTTTTTATCTTCCATAGGTTGCTTTATCAAGTTTGTCCTTAAGGTTTGAAAAGATGACTATTACTATTCTTGATTGTGTTGCTTATTCCCTTTTCTGCTTTGAATATTTTCTTTCTTAGAGATGCTATGTTAGAGATGGCCGTGAGTGGTACGACAAACTCCAGTGGCAAGATGAAGATCTCAAAGCCGCCCTCGATCCACATTGTGGTATTTACGAGGATTGATTTTGAATTGATTATAGCAGGGGCCGATAAACAAGGGCAGAAGGTAACATCGTGAATCTTCATTATTATTATTAGAGACACCATTATTAACTCATGACCCAATTGTGTCCCTAAAAATAAAATCTTGATAGTTGTAATCATATTTTTATATTTATTTTTTAAAAAGGTGTAGGCTGGTCCATTTATTTCACTTTTGATTTATTTCAACTCACCGATAGGAGTACAATCTTGTCATTATTGAACAATAATTCTCTTACTAAATATTCCACAAAATTTTATATCCTCCACATTTTTATGAAAATTATTTATTTTTGTTGTAAAATCTCTTTATTTAACCTTAAAAGGATGTGATAAATTAAGGAAATCATGTTGCATGCGTTAGAACAACATGAAAAATAATTTTATTTAACAGTTAAGTGCTTGTTCTTTCTTCTCACCTTTCAATTAACTTGTAAAATCATATTAATGATCAATAGTTTATGAGAAAATTTGGGTATGCTAATTCATATTATTTATGATTTCAACGCAGGTGTCAATTATTGAATTTGCTAAATAAGTGATCTCAACGCAGGTTTCCTTCTTTCAAAATTTAAGAATCATGGTGACTTTGTTCCTTCATAAGATCATGTGATGAAGAAGAGGTTGGATAAAGTGATGAAGATGCTGGATCAAAGGAAAAGATCGTGACCCACTTTTTACTTAATATTTGTTATGATTATGAAGTATTTGTAATTTGCTTTTTAGCATATTTGAAGCCAATGAAGGAGTTTTCAAGTCTTCATTAATTTGTCTTTTGTTTTCTATACTTGCATCCAACTTAATTACCACATTACATGAATTGAAATTGATAACAATTAGGGGTGAGCAATTGGGCTCCAAACCAACCAAAACGAATTGCCGAACAGCCCTTGGGTGGTTGGATTTTATGGCCTAACTGAAACCGAACTCTACTTGAAACCGAACCAAAACCAACCAAAATATTTCCGCTCAATTCAGTTCGATTTATTTTATTATTTAATTAAAATTATATCATTATTTTAGTAAAGAAAATTATTTAATAAGTAATTCTAAATATATATCATATTCAACCAATAGAATCAAGTTTATATTGGCATGGGGCGGCATTGAATCAAGTTTTATCGTTTCCTGCTATTCATTTCTGGCTAGTACATCCATTTGAACTTCATGTTAATTTACCGCAGGGTACTTGATACCCAAGGGGTGGTGTGTCTTGGCATCGTTGAGTTCCATTCATATGGATGAAGACAACTATGATAACCCTTTTCAGTTTGATCCTTGGAGATGGCGGGTGATTTGCTTAATCATCGTACAGTCAATGTTTCAGAAAATGATGACATTCACTTGAAAAATATGTAGAAACTTCCTCGACATTTTTGTTTTTTCAAAATTAGAAATATCCTGTACGTTGGTATTCCCAATCAGGAGGATAATGTTCTTTCTCAGAGATGAAAACTAAATTTGGTTCTGTTTTCTTTGATGGAATTACACAATGCTTATGAACAGGTAAAGGATGCAGGAAGCCTCAACAAATTCATGCCCTTTGGTGGAGAGCAGAGGCTTTGCCCTGGTCTGGAGCTTGCAAGGCTAGAAGTCTCCATTTTTCTACATCATTTTGTCACTAGTTTCAGGTAAGTAAACAAGCTTTCAAGTTTTCAATCATTTACGATTTTTTGTTTTAACAACTTAATAATCAGATAAATGCCAACAAATTATTAGAGATAAGGTAACATTTTTCCTAATTGGTTCACCTGTGTTGGACAGATGGATCTCTGAAGAGGACAGTATTGTTTACTTTCCTACTGTTAAAATGAGAAAAAAAATGCCAATACAAGTCTTACCAACATCAACGTGAGGATCAGTCTCGACTCATATTCATACATGAAAATATAGTCTCCAAGATAACTATGTATAATGTTGTCTTTTGTCAATGGACAAGATGTTCACTGGTCCTAGAGATGATTTCACAGATCGATCAAGTCATGGCATTGCTTTCTCGGCATTTCATACGCCAATTTATCAATGAGCATAGGCCAGGCCCTTGAAAATAAATTAAAATCTCAATGCTTTCTCAATAATTATCATGAGAAATGATGATCATGAAATAAGAGGATTGAAATCATTAACAGTAAATGGAACAAAATGCTATTAGTGTAGCATGATAAGCTAGGCTAGCCAGCATCCTGGTTCATGACCAGGCAGTGAGAATTTTGAGGTCATTCGGAGCTGCTAGCCATAAGTAATGATTACCAGAATCAATAATAGAAATCAATTAATGGACAAGTAGTAACTCCAGCAACTCGAGGACATTCCAACAGCAGCCGCAGCAAAAATATAATGCTTAAATTTCTCATTATAGAAAGAAAACCTCCATGTACCTCAAATCTTTATGGCTGACAAGAAGGCAACTAGAACAAGATGAATTCCAAAACATGAAGGAGAAATACAGGAAATGAACATTGACCAGCCCTTTCCAATAAAAAGTTGGACCACATGAGAGAAACTTGTCGAAGGACTGTTTATTCAGGTAATTTTCCCTTCCATGTAGAAGTATACAAAAGTATGATATCTTCAAAACCAATTTTAACAAAGGTCCTGTAAAAGCTTGATCAAAGAGACATCTTGCATGACCAGCCACTGAAAAGTCTTTAACTGTCCATATGGAGTACACTAACAGCATTGCCTTCTTTAAACCAGTTCTTTTTAGGGCTCATATATTCTCCTTGGTTCCATGACAATCTTCGATGTCAATCAACTTTATCCTTAGGGAACAGTGACACATATGCAAAGTTACGCCTGACTTTTCTTCATAAGCATCAATGGCATCTGCAAGAATTGATACATCATTGTCCTGAGGCAAATTTATCACAACTATCGTGTTTAAGTAACTGCAGAGGCAACACTTGCGACATCATGTTTCTTGTGGAAAGTGCTTAAAGTTGTTAAAGCAAGTGCCTCTCCATACAATGAAGCTCGGGTTGACTTTGTAATTCTTACTTCAACAAAATCACCAACATCAGGTTTCCGGCAAGCATTTTCATCAAGATCAAATCCCAAACGAGATGGAATAGGAGTATTAATAAAGCTGACTCTATGACCTCTGTCACTCTTCCCAATCAACTCTGTTTCAGGAGTTCTCTTGTTGGGTCCCTCAACTAACACAAGTTGAATGCTTCCAACCTGAGCATCATAACACTGTTGATTCTTGAAAAGCTTCTATACGTTCAGTTAGCCTCCTTTGCTTAACCTCTTCAGGAACATCACCAACATAGTTTCGATGTGCATGAGTTTTTTCTCTCACACTATAAGCAAACATGTAGGCCATGTCATAACCAACCATCTTCACAAGGCTTAATGCATCCTTGTGGTCATCCCCTGTTTCACCACAGAAACCTGCACAGGGACAGAAATCATCAATGATTATATGTCCATGTGAATGAACAATCTTACAGTATGGATAGTATGATCTCGCATAGATAGGCCGGTAAACAACTAAGGTACCTCATATACAGAAACAAGGTTTCAATGTAATCCAGAAACTGTCATTTTCTAGCAAGTTTCACATTTATTATAGGAGTCCATGTGAATGAACAATCTTACAGTATGGATAGTATGATCTCGCATAGATAGGCCGGTAAACAACTAAGGTATCTCATATACAGAAACAAGGTTTCAATGTAATCCAGAAACTGTTATTTTCTAGCAAGTTTCACATTTATTATAGGAGACATCCGCTGATAAGCCATGAGCGTGCAACCAAAATATTACATGGTAACTCACCAGCTGAATTTTGCATAAAAAACTGCAGAAATGAATTGTTCATGTGATTCACCTAATACAAATAAATATCTCATAATTGTAGGGAATTTTTTGTAGAACAGAAAAGCACTATAGTAAGAAGATTACTTATAAATGGATGCATTGGACATAAACGCCCATGAAAGGATCAGATGAAGTATAGACTCAAACAAAGATAAACATATAGAGTCCTAAAAGAAATTAAATAGAAGTCCATACCACAAATGAAGTCACTGCTGAGGTGCCACGTAAGGAAGAATGTCTCTTACTTTGCGTACAAGGTCTAAATAAGCTTCTCTCATGTCACCACGTCTCATGTTATTAAGAACACCAGAGTTCCCAGATTGAGCTGGCAAGCGAATCCATTTACAGACGTTATACTTGTCACGCATAATGAATAACAAGTTATCTGGAAAATCCTTGGGATGTGGAGATGTGAACCAGAATCTCATGTCAGGAAACTCCATGGAAAGGAGGTCCAATAAATCAGAAAACCTCAATCCGACCTTTTTCACTTTACGCATGCTGGAAAATCCTTCACTGTACTTCCAATTGTAGGTGGGTTTAACTTCATTATCAAATCCTGAAGCATCATTATAGCTGTTGACATTCTGACCCAATAGCATAACTTCTTTCACTCCTTGTTTCCAAAGCTCACCGACCTCTCCTACAATTGAATCCACGGGATGTGATCTCTCCCTTCTCCTTGTATGGGGTACAATGCAAAAGGAACACATTATTGCAGCCCCACATGATTGAAACAAATGCAGCGACAGAATTGGTGGAAATTCTAACTTGTGTTATATCAGCATATGTTTCTTCAAGAGAAAGAAGTGTATTCATCCTCTTCTAATAAACAAGGTAGTTCTCGATAAGCATCAGGGCCGCATACGACATCAACCATCTTATCAGCATCCAGTATTTTATCCTTTAATCGCTGGGCCATGCATCCTAGGACGATGTTTTGATTCTGACCTCCCAATGGCCACATTGCTCTTCCAGTGACGCTTGAGAAACCAAAAATAGTCCAGCCTCTGCCATACCTTTTGTTTGGCGTTATCGCCGATAGCACATGTATTGATAAAAATAACTTGTGCGTTTTCAGGAACTTCGACCATTTCTGTATAGCCAGCTTTCTTCATGATAGACAAAACAATTTCCATGTCATTGACGTTCATCTGGCATCCAAAAGTCTCTTGGTATATACGACCACGAGAAGTCTCTGATGTCAACAGTAAACGACTGCAAAAGGCAATAGCACCAAAGTAATTTCATCACATGTATAAAATTAGATTATTATTAAGACAATAAACCCGATAGATCCATTCGTTAGAAACCTTGCCATAGGCACTAATCATACGCACAATGAACATATTTCTTATATTTTAGATTACCAAGAATAACAACGCTATTACCAAGTTATATTACATATCAGAACTGAAAGTATACACTAAATTGAAGCAGCCCATTGCGGAGAGGTTCTAACACATGTGGCACCCAGGTGAGGGTCACACCACAAAAGGTTTATAGCATGCAACCTTAGACTTCATTTTGCAAGATGTTCTGTAAATGACTTGAATCTGTAACCACTAGGTCACAGGGCCCAACACTTACTCTTTGCGCCTAGGCCCTTCTTCCATACTATGTTATGATGCAATTAACATACCAAATCATCCATTACATTATGTTCTGTAAATGGTGAACCTGTAACCACTAGCTCACAGAGCCCAACTCTTACTCATTGCGCCAAGGACCCTTCTTCCATACTATGTTATGATGCAAATAACTTATCCACGGCCCCAACTCTGGTAGAAAGCAATGCATCATCGACTTATCAAATTTCATATACATTACCGAAAACAAAATATCAACACATGAATAAAACATTGTCTCTTTATATCGGTGGTAATCGAGAAAATAGAAAATTCATGGCAGGCAGAACACTTTCAATCATCAATGACACTCTTTTAGGCATCGTTTATCGGATATGTCTACAAACAAGGAGTTTTGGAAACAGATAATGAACAGCAAACAAAAGCTCATACAAAAATTTTAACAATAGCATAAACAGAAAACTACCATGATCAGCATGGCACAATAAGAAATAACTCTTCAGCATACTAAACGAATTAGAATGTCTCTTTTCTACAATAACATAACTATAACAATTAACTCATCAACATATTAACCAAAAAAATCGTCACTTTTCAACAAGAAGATTAACAACACACTATCATAGACTACATGACACCATAAGAACTAATTCATCATTAACATTCACGGGAAAAAAACTGTCTCTTTTCAACAATAAAATGCACAAAAGACCACATGATATCGAGTTCCAATAGTTCAATCAGCAAATTAACACAAATAAATTGTGTCTCACCAACAGTGGGAATCCAGAACTCACTCTTGCTGGACGTCGGAGGCGGCAACAGCCTGGGCGGGGAACCCAGGCTGTTCCACAATCTTCCATTTCCAAGATCTCTTCGATTAAGTGGAGATGCCCTCCCGGGGTAAGCTTGTACCATAAGTCCAAAACATTGCTTGATTTGAGCATTCCGTGTTATTTAGTGTTGTATGAGGTTTTGCTAAGGATTTTGATAAGAAGTTCATGATTAGTTTTCACAATGGCTGTGAAGGCTGCTTGAGCAGCGGCCAATGTTCGATGTTGGACGTATATATATATATAATTGTATCATATACTGTTATTATTAAGGCATGGCCTAAATTAAATTGATCTGTTAAAGTTAAAGTTAATGGACCCTTAATATTTAATATAAATATATGGAGATATCATATATTTAAGTTGAGTATGGATAAATATGCGTAGATATCGTTTTCTTAATCTCTAATTTATGATGGGTTAAATTGGAATTATGAAAAATAAGGATAAATATGGTTATAAGGATAAATACGGTTATGGTCCCCGGATTCGCACCTTAGTTTTTCTTTTCTGGTATCCCATCATCCAGAAACTTTGGTTTTGAAGAACAGGTGTTGAATCTGGAAGATCAAACCAGAAGAAATTAATAAATTGTTTTATTATTATGGATCCAGGTACGCTTCTGTTATTAAATTTATTTTCTTGATGATTTGATATGAAGAAGGTTATTTGACAGGATTTATATATAATTTTGGTTAAAGTTTAAAGTTTTTTAGATATTCAACAGCTGGTACATCTGGCTTGGCGGGAGCAGGTAAAATCCCAATTGCAGGTTTGTCTATGGAAATTGCATTACCTGACAATTGCTGAACCTCAGAGAGTGGGAATTCCGCGGCTGATGATGGAACTTTAACATGAGGCAAGCTATTTGGTAGAATACCTGGCGGAACTGAAATCGTGGGTAGAGTGGTGAGGGGTTGCGAAGAATCAAATGAATCCAAATTGTCATCATCCTCAACGGGAGTAACTGGTATGACAGGAGTCTTTTAATTATCATAAGGACTTCCGGTTACATCTGCTGACACTGTGGGGCTGCATTTGTAAAATATTATGAGCCTTGAAAGCAACAATCATAAATCAGCACATCCTCATCAAATAATAGTTTTTTTGTGCTTCAATGCAATTCGGGCAGTACAAAAGCAATAGAAATAAGAAAAAAAGAATTGCACAACTAAACAGAGAAGAAAAGATTACCCAGCAGGTATGGCAGAAGGTCGAGGGTACACTGCTTCAACAAGCACTTTAAGCTCTCTTTGTGTTTGTATCTCCACGTCTTTACTTTCTCCTCCTGCAACATGCCAAGAAACATCCACCAACATCTACATAATGAAAAATAATAATGCAAATTATAAAGCCGAAAACTCATGTCTCCTAAATAGAATTGTCATGGCTTTACATAAAAGTTATATGAACTTCTTTGTCACCAATTTTAAGATGGAAAATGATAACGTCAATGTACTCCTAATTTAGTATCATATACTATGAAACCAAATGTATCATAGGGGGGAAAGGTACATAAAAAAATTGATGTCATATTTTAATCTCATTTTTTTCTTTCATTTGAGGTTTGCATCCATCAAAAAATTCGCCACATCGATTTTTCAAGAGTCTGCCAGCAATTTGAATCATTCTTCAGCTGATACGAAACATAAAATCCTTAGTGACCCAGCAAAGCTGAGATAACATGAAGATGACAACAATGTTCTGAAGCAAAAACCAGAATGTTTTGGGGCTCACAAGAAACTGAAATATCTAGCAAAACCTCATACCCCACTAAATAACACGGAATGTTCAAATCAAGCAATGTTTTGGACTTATGGTACAAGCTTACCCTGGGAGGGCATCTCCACTTAATCGAAGAGATTTTGGAAATGGAAGATTGTGGAACTCCAAATTAACACAAATACGTTGAAGAGTATATATATGAGTGTCATCACATCAGTTTTTAGGTCTATTTGTTCTAAGTTAGGGTGTTGGTCATGTTTTGGCCTCACTTTGTTGCATTATAGAAGCTGGGAACCCGCGCTATGCGCTGGCTCTGTTCAACTTTTTTGGGGTGTAGGTTTGCTGTTTATGCAAGGGTAACAAATTAAGTGAAAAATCTTCAAACATATTATTTATTTAAGAAGGAAAAAATATGGAATGTGCTGCGAGTAGTTTAGGTGATGTTAAAAACCTATCTTTGCACATGGAAGCGACAATCATTTACTTGCTGTAGTTTTTGGGCATGTGCAATTTGGTAAACAATTAGTTGATGGTCGGTTCTCACAAATATTAGAATCACATCTTTAAAATTAGAGAAAAGGTTCAATATATTGATATTATCACAAGTTTCACATAGTTTGACACAGTATTCCTCAGCTATTTGTGTTACTTAAACATTGTCATACAATATATATAAGCTAACAGTAAAAGCATGATTCTAACAGATGAGATTAAGGCTTCAAGCAATGCGGCAAACTTGCATACAAATTAATGTAATATATTGACACAATAACTTTGTCTTTTGATATAGCTTGGCTAAAGAATTGTCTAATTCAATTACAAATGCTTTAGACATTGAAGGTGCAATCTTCCTTGGACTGAATGAGATTAGATTCACAACTCATTAAATTATGCAAGTATCGAGTTCCAAAGTTATGGATGTTTTCTTAATTTGGAAAGAGTAATTATATGATCAAATAAACGTGTACATGTGAGACCCAAAAAAAAAACTATTTCTATAAAAATCTCAATATAATAAAAGTGGATCAAATAATGTAACGAATAGTCTACTTTTGAAATATTTGTTCTCCAAATTACTATACAAAAGATGTAACAGTTCTTAATTAGTAAACCTGATTCTCTGCTTCTTATTTCTTGCATATGTTATTGTGTCACATATCTGACAAATAATAAATACTTTTAAAATCATAACTAACAATAGTAATCATAAATATATTGTTGCTTGAGTAATTGTAGTTTTATGTTTTTTTTACTGTACCCAATAGAGTAAAGATAATATGAAAAAAGGTTAATATTTGTACAATTAGAACAAATATTTTGATAAAAATAATAAATAGTTGATTAAAAAATCATAAGTCCATAATGATCGACAAAAAAATGTCAATAAAAATAAAATATATAATTAAAAAATGAGATCTTATTCAAAACTCAAATGTTAAATTTTAAAGTAAATATGATAAAAAGCAGAGATACAAATAAATCCAAATAAAGAAAGAAAGTCAATTTAATACTAAAAAATTACAAAAAATATAACTAAATTGAAACTAAAAATAGTCCCAAAATTTACTTGGGTTATTTGAAAATTGATTCACCTTTTTCGCTTCTCACATACATTTGAATAAATATTTTAAAAATTGTGAGAAAAATAATAAATATGTTTTAAAAAGAATAATTTGAGAAACTCAATTTTAAATAGAATGCCACATTTAGAATTAAAATCTTAGTTAAAAAACTGATTTAATATTTTTAAATAGAATGCCAAATTTAAAATTGAAAACCTATTTAGAATCTGTTATATATAATCCTTTCTAAGCGCGCGCACAATCACACACACAAAAATACATACAT
>JAURVB010013985.1:0-16399 GCA_033002965.1 Piper betle | reverse complement strand
TATATATATATATATATAGAGGAGTGTTGTGGTCGCGCTGCTGAACGAGAGCCGTTGGGACCCGATTACCCGCCCGACCCGGACCTCTCGCCCGCAACCGCGCCACCACCTACCGCAGCCGCCCCCTCCGCCCGCCCGGCCATCGCCCGCCGCCGTGATCCCCGCCCCCAGCGTGCACCGTGGATCCACCGCCAACCACCCCCCCATCTCCGCCACCGCCCGATCCGCGCCCCCTCCGCCCCCCACCCGCCCCCGGCTGCGCCCCCTGCCACCCCCTCTCCGGCAGGGGCGAGGCTTCGGCTGCGGCAGGTGGTGGCGCGGTCGTGGGCGAGAGGTCTGGTTCGGGCGGGTCGGGCGGGCAATCGGGTCCTAACTCTGAAAAAACAGGATGAACGAGAGCCGCTGGATTTTGATCCAACAGCTCTCGTTCAGCAGCGTATGGTGCGCTGCAAAAACTTGCAGCGCACATAGTCAAGTTTTTATTACTAAAATAATTTTGTAATAAAAACTTGACTCGCTCCTGACTCGAGCTAATATATATATATAAATAATAATAATTTCATAATAAAAAATTGATCAACTTCCGACTCGAGCTAATATTATAAAATAAATTTTGTATATTCTTTTAAATTTATTATGAAAATTGATTTTTTTATTTATTTCGTAATATTGACTCTAGTCAGGAATGAGTTAATTTTTTATTATGAAATTATTTTATATATATTTTTTAAATTTTATTTCATAATATTGATTCGTGTCGGGACGGGTCAAGTTTTTATTACGAAATAAAATTTTAAAATATAAACTAATTCTGTCAAATTTTTTTTAAATTTATTTTAAAATATTGACTCGAGTCAGGAGCGAGTCAAGTTTTTATTACGAGATTATTTTATATATTTTTTAAAAAATTATTTCTTAATATTGACTCGAGCCGGGAGCGAGTCAAGTTTTTATTACGAAATTGCCATCGAGTCATTTCTCTTCACCCCGACATCCCCTGTTTCTCCCCCACTGACGTTCGCCTCCACCCCGACCGCCGGCGACCTCGCCACCGGCGACACCGCTGCCGGCGACCTCGCCACCGACGTTACCTGCACCATAGCCGGCCAGACCCGCCATCGCCGCCCCTCTTTCCCTTCCTTACCCTTACCCTGTTCGCCGCCGCTCCCTGCTTTGTTTCGTGGAGCGCCGCCGGCCTAGGTACAGCCGGTCGCCTCGATGCCGTCGTCTTGTCGTCAACCCACCCTCGTCGTCATCAACCTCAATCCAACTTGAGGTGCCGCTCAGGTGCGAGAAAGCCGCCATTTTTCTCGGATTGCATTGCATTTTGGTCGGCCGCCACCGGCAATGCCGCAGCCGGAAATCGTCGTCACCGCCGGACGACCATCCCTAGCCCCCGGCCCCCCCTTACGGACTCTTCCCCAAGCCTGGGCGGCCCCGGGTGACCCAACGCAGCTCCGGCAAAAACAGGGGGAAGGACCGATCGGCGCAAGCGCGGGCGGCCTCGGGGTGGGGATGGTGGGGGGATGTGGTTGGGGTGGAGCGAGGCGTGGGGCGGGGAGGGGGCGAGGGGCGAGGGGCGCGGGGCGGGTGGAAGAGGCGCGGCCGGAGGGGGTGAACGCGGCGGGAGGGGCTGAAAGCGGAGGGGGGAAGGAAGGGGGGGAAGGGGGGGGAAGGGTTAATTTTCAGCCGTTGGATGATTTCATCCAACGGCTGAAAATTGCAGGACAGCATCTTGGCTGTCCTGCAGGACAGCAACCCTTTTCCCTATATATATATATATATATATATATATATATGGAGATTGTGTGAGACTGCATTCAATAAAACAAATATTTGATTAATCAATGAAATATTTTTTTACTCACAGCACTAAAAAAAGTGCTAATAAAAAATAAAAACAGTCTAAGCAGATACTCCATTAATTTTGCTACAGATATTAAAAAAATCATCATGCTATAGATATAGATAATAAGATAATAGTAGATACTCCGTAAATTTTGCTACAAATGTATTACTTCTCCTTTTAAAGAGAACTTGGAAAAATAGAAACTTGGAAGCAGGGCTGTCTTTACTTGTCTGGTACAATGTATAATGTATAGGGTGTTAACTCTTTAAAATAGATTTCCTTGTTTTCGTTTATGGAGCAATCAACCTTTCATTTTCCTAATCTAAACTTGTTATTGCCACTGTACTATAGCTGATAGGTTTTTTATCACCATTGTTGAATATACGTGTGTGTGTGTGTTTATGTTTATTTATTTCATTCTTTCTTTCGTTCTTTTTGGTGTTAACAGGAAAGAGTTGGCCAAGATGTCCAGATTTTTCAAGAAAACTAACAAACTTCAGATCGAATCCAAGCCTCCTCCATGTGGTTCCATAAACCCCAATGTCAACGATATGATCAACGATGCATTTGCACGATCTCAAAAAACCACCCGCTGTACCTGCACTTGGATCCACTGCTTCTTCCTCTGCTTCTCCAAATATTGTGGGTCCAAATGAAAAGATGGAAAATGATTCTACCCCACAACCACCGAAAGAAAATGATGTTGGAAGAGCTCTCTGGCAGACAAAGAAGGAAGAACTGGATGTCCTCCACAGCTTCTATTGGGCAAGATGAAGCTTACAACCAGGTGTGCAATTTTCTGAAGGATGATGAGGTTGGAATGGTTGGGATTTATGGCATGGGGGGTGTTGGCAAAACCACACTCATGGAAAAAATTGAAAGAGAGTTTCTGAAGCCTTCCCACTTCAAAGTCATTTGGGTAGTTGTTTCCAAGACCCTGGACATAGATAGGATTCATAGAAGTCATAATGGGAAAATTTGAACTTAGCCTTCAACAAGCATGACGACCCGTCATAGCCGAGCTGAGAAAATAAATGTTGCACTTGGGAGAAACAAAGTTGCTATATTGTTTGATGACATTTGGGAATGTTTAGATCTTAAGATGCTTGGCATATTAGGTCAAGAGAATCTGGACACAGGATCATTCAAGCTAATCTTCACAACTAGATCAAAAGCTGTATGTGAGAAAATGCAGTCGGATGAATTGATTAATGTGGAACCTTTGGGGTGGGATGATTCTTGGGCTTTGTTCAAAAGAAGTGTCGGCAGCAAGAACGATATTGAGAGCTGGGACTCTAGCATTGTGGAGCTTGCCAAAGAGGTTGCAAGAGAGTGCAAAGGGTTGCCGCTGGCACTCAAAGTCATCGGTAGGGCTATGGCGTGTAGAAGGCGTCTGGAGGAGTGGAGGCATGCATTGGCTACTCTTCAACGCTATCCAGCTGATATCCCCGAGGCCGAGGAGTATCTGTTTACTCGATTGAAGTTTAGCTTTGACTCTTTGTCGAATCAAAGAGAAAAGGATTGTTTCTTGTATACCTGTTTCTATCCCGAGGATAGAGTCATAGAGGCCAACATGCTCATTGAATGTTGGATTGGAGAAGGGATTCTGACTTTGAATGGCAGCTATCAGGAAGCATTTGATGAAGGAATGAACATCTTTGGAACGCTGCAAGCTGCATGCCTTTTTGAGACATTCCAAGATAGCCCTTTAAGCACGAGAATACACGATGTAATCCGTGACATGGGAATCTGGATCGCTAACTCTCGTGAAATAACTGACAAAACAGAGTCTCGTCGGTATTCCGTATGGTGTGAATGATTCCAAATTGCCAGAGGAAGCTATTTGCAGCAATTTGACCACTCTTATCATCCGCAGAGAATGGGGGGCGGAATAGCGTGCAATTTTAGCCGCTTCACATCCATGTCCAAGCTGAGAGTTATAAAATTGAAGGGAGTTACAATTTGATGGAATTCCAACATCAATTGGAGAACTGACAGAGCTGAGACATCTTGAACTGAATGAAACAAACCTGGAAAGATTACCGGATGAGATTAGAAATCTGAGGAAGTTACAAGTGATGCATTTTTACAACTGGTCCAGGAAAATGAATATTGATCTTCCAGAAGCGATTGGAGAACTCACTGAGCTAAGAAGACTGGTATGCAGTACTAGAAATATCACCAGTGGAGGTAGGAAACTTGAAGAAGTTAGAGGAGCTACGCATAGACAGTCACCTTGTAGAGTTCCCACAGGTAATTTGTCAATTGGTCAATTTGAAGAAACTATTCCTCAAAATAGAGGCTCGCGTGGAGTTGCCCATAGGACTCGGAAATTTGAACAAACTGGAAATCTTTGAACTGGATGAAGGTTACTCCTCTTTCCATTGTGTTGAACTGATTCCTAATGACACATTCAGGAATATGCACAAGTTGAGAGAGCTAAGGCTTCCGATTAGAAATTTCAAGATACTGCCACCGAGCTTCTTCCAGGGGTTGACATCGTTGAAGAGGCTGTCATTTACGTATCAAGGTGGTTGGACAGACGAGGATGAAATCGTTGAAGAGGATGACATCGTTGAAGAGGATGCCCATATGTACGACGAGGATGAAATCGTTGAAGAGGATGACATCGTTGAAGAGGCGTACGACGACGTTGCTTCTTTTCTCATCCAATCGTCATCCTTGCCATTGAGAACCCTAAAATTCAGAAGATGCCCAATCAAGAAATTTCAAGTCCCCCGACAAGCAACGATTTATGCTTCCCTTGTCTAGAAGAGCTCGAGATTGGCGAGTTCGATCGGCTAGAAAAGATGCAAGTGATGAGTCAGACGGCACTTCCCAGCATTCGAGTTCTGAAGATCAGACATTGCGATTCCCTGAAGCACATCTCCGGACTTGAACATCTTCAGAGCCTTGTCGAGCTCGAAATTGGCTGATTGCGGCAAGTTGGAAGAAGTGATTCAGGTGGGTGGGGATAAAACTTTGTCGGATCATTCACCTGGTATTTGCTTCCCCAAACTTGAAAAATTAGGGCTTTGGTGTCTTCCCCAGCTGAAGAGCATATGCAGTGACGCCATATCATTTCCTGCCCTGATGAGTCAGACGGCACTTCCCAGCATACGAGTTCTGAAGATCAGTAGTTGCGATTCCCTGAAGCACATCTCCGGACTTGAACATCTTCAGAGCCTTGTCGAGCTCGAAATTCGTGAATGCAGCAAGTTGGAAGAAGTGATTCAGGTGGCTGGGGATAAAACTTTGTCGGATCATTCACCTGGTATTTGCTTCCCCAAACTTGAAAAATTATGGCTTTGGGATCTTCCCCAGCTGAAGAGCATATGCAGTGACGCTATCTCATTTCCTTCCCTCCGCGACTTTCGACTTGGATGATTGTCCAGAGCTGAGAGTACTACCCAGAGGCCTGGTGAAGGAAAATAAGGCACCTGAAGAGAATGTATATTAGAGGTGGCCGCGAGTGGTACAACAAACTCCAATGGCAAGATGAAGATTTCAAAGCCGCCCTCCATCCACACTTTGATTTGAGGGATTAATTTGAATTGCCGAATGGGCCATTACCTTAAGCCCAGCCCAACCCACTTATTTTTACCTACTTTCACTTGGGTGGTTGTCCACAACTAAGAGTACTACCTAGAGGCCTCGTGAAGGAAAATAAGGCACCTGAAACGGGAATGTTTTATTGGAGGTCGCCGTGAGTGGTACAATAAACTCCAGTGGCAAGATGAAGATTTCAAAGCCGCCCTCGATCCACACTTTTTGAGTTGAGAAGGTAAAATAACCGCCAGCAGGGGCCGACAAAGAAGGGCAGAAGGTAAAATCTTGTTTTTATAAATGGTTTGAAAAGGTTTTCAATTTATGATATAAATTAAGACAATGACGTGTCTTGCATTTTTGAAATGTTTCCTACAAACTGGAATATATGATTTTTTGGGGATCCTGAGTGGTACAACAAACTCCAATGTATTAATTTGAATTGCCACCCTCGATCCACACTTTCATTTGAGGGAGTAATTTGAATTGCCGAATGGGCCATTACCTTAAGCCCAGCCCAACCCACCTTATTTTTACCTAAGTTTGAACGATTATGTATTATTAAAGCCCAGCCCAACCCACCAAAACTTCAGAAGGCCAACAAATAAGGGCAGAAGGTAACATCGTGAACCTTCATTATTATTCTTTTGTTAGAGATTTCATTATTAACTCATGACCCAATTGTGTCCCTAAAAATAAAATCTTGATAGTTGTAATCATATTTTTATATTTATTTTTTTTAAAAAGGTGTAGGCTGGTCCATTTATTTCACTTTTGATTTATTTCAACTCACTGATCGGAGTGTAATCTTGTCATTATCGAACTATAATTCTCTTACTAAAAATTCCACAAAATTTTATATCCTCCACTTTTTTACGAAAATTTTTTATTTTTGTTGTAAAATCTCTTTATTTAACCTTAAAAGGATGTGATATATTAAGGAAATCATGTTGCATGCCTTAGAACAACATGAAAAATAATTCTATTTTGCAGGAAAAATAATATTATATTCAGTTAGAGTGCTTGTTCTTTCTTCTCACCTTTCAATTAACTTTTAAAATCATATTAATCATGGTGATTTTGTCCCTTTATAAGATCATGTGATGAAGAAGAGGTTGGATAAAGTGATGAAGAGGCTGGATCAAAGGAAAAGATTGTGACCCACTTTTTACTTATATTTGTATGATTATGAATATTTGTAATTGCATATTTGAAGCCAGTGAAGGAGTTTTCAAGTCTTCATTAATTTGTCTTTTGTTTTCTATACTTGCATCCAACTTAATTACCACATTACATGAATTGAAATTGATAACAATTACCGGTGAGCAATTGGGCTCCAAACCAACCAAAACGAATTGCCCAACAGCCCTTGGGTGGTTGGATTTTATGGCCTAACTGAAACCGAACTCTACTTGAAGCCGAACCAAAACCAACCAAAATATTTCGGCTCAATTCGGTTTGATTTATTTTATTATTTAATTAAAATTATATCATTATATTAGTAAAGAAAATCATGTAATAAGTAATTTAAATATATATCATATTCAACCAATAGAATCAAGTTTATATTGGCATGGGGCGGCATTGAATCAAGTTTTATCGTTTCCTGCTATTCATTTCTGGCTAGTACATCCATTTGAAGTTCATGTTAATTTGCTGCAGGCTACTTGATACCCAAGGGGTGGTGTGTCTTGGCATCGTTGAGTTCCACATGGATGAAACTCCGGTGGCAAGATGAAAATTTCAAAACCGCCCTATATTTTAAAATGAAATATTTTTTGTTGGAATGATTTATTGGAGGTCGCCACGATCCCTTAAAACCGCCCTCGATCCCTATATTTTTTGTTGGAATGATTTATTGGAGTTGGCCGCGAGTGGTACAACAATATTTTAAAATGAAATATTGGAAGGATTAATTTTGAATAAGCCATTACCTTAAGCCCAGCCCAGCCCAGCCCAACCCTAGGTGTGGCTTAGTGGTGGAAATTGCACCCTTGTTGCTCTTTTTAATTTTTCTTAATCAATCAATTTTTAATTAGTTTTGATTCGTGCGCGCTTAAATAAGTTCTTCATTTAGTAATTTATTTTATTCCCTTGCAATTTTTTCGCTAGTTATCCACTTTTATTGTTGCCATAAATTTTTGTTTTCTTCAATCATGATAGACTATCTGTTATAAACTGTCAATTTTTTAAAAACTCTTTAGCCTTTACTCACATAATAACCTAAACATTTTTTTATTATTTACTTTAAACGCATTATTAATTTTATTCACCACTATTTCTTTTAAAAACAACAAAGTTAGAGACAGCATTGTAGACTCACCTATTTAACTTTTTATTTATTTCAACTCATCCTGGGAGTACAATCTAGTTATTGAACTATAATTCTCTTGCTATATATTGTATATAATTTATATCCTCCTCTATGTTTGAAAATACTTTTTTTCTTAAAAGTTCTTTATTTAACCCCAAAATGATGTGATAAATTAACACAATCATGTGTCATGCGTTTGGTCTCATGGCCTTCTATTCCCATTTACATGCTACAATGATCACATTGATCTTAGCTCAACGAGTTGCAGAATTTAGATGCAAAATGATATTAAGAGGATTTAGCTCAACGCTCAATGAGGCCTGGTGATCTGTTTTCAGAACAGAAATGGTGCGTAAGTTCGAGCAAGCTAATCATGTGGAAAGGCTTTGGCAATTGGAAATTGCTGCTTGAAACTAGGACCTGGGCAACTTGTTTCATGGTTGGTCGCAGTTTGATGTATGCAAAACATACGTAGTCTATGGACTCTACGCATTTTGAGTAAAATAAGTTTGTTCATTAGAGCATATATATATATATATATGTATATACATGCATGTAGGTGTACATATATACATATATATGCAATGTATACTCTACAGTAGAGCCTATTCTTTGCACATATTAGCAGGAGAAGAAATGCACCAGCAACTACGGAAATGACCAATACTACTGCTGTGTTTTTGTGGGGACTTCTAACTGAGAAGGAGCATGAAGGCAGGCCTGGTAGATGGCCACAATGACCTTTGTTACCTACTATGGATTCACCATTGAGAGCTTTGATATCAGGAACTGGACCAGCTAAATCATTATACGACAGATCAACCGCTTGAAAACTGGCCAACCTTTCAAAAGATTTGGGAATGGATCTGCTAAGATAGTTGTGCGAAAGATTTAGGCATTCCAGTTTATCAAGCTTCCCGAGCTGACTGGGAATCTCTCCCATCGGATTGTTGTAGCTGAGGTCTAGGAATTGCTGGAGGTACACTAGATTTCCCATTTCGAATGGGATTGTCTCATTTAAAACATTTTTGCTCAAATTCAAGGACGTACGCTGAGAGCATCCAATCAAATCTTTTGGAATTTTCCCACTAAGCTTACTTGAGGAGAGATCAAGTATCTCCATAGTTGATAGTTTCCCAAGTCCAAAAGGTATCAAACGTGAGAGTTCATTACCACTAAGATTCAAACTTCCGAGTTTTGTTGAGTAACCAAGCTCCATACGGATTGCCCCTCTTAGTTGGTTAGATGAAAGATCAAGCACCTCCAAGTTTTTCAACATGCCAAGTTCGTCGGAATAGTACCAGATTAGTCAATGGCTCATCTATGTGAACAACTAACTTCCACCAGGGACTCTACAACTCCGCCACTGCTCGCACAATCCCAAAGCACAGACAAAGGACGAAATTGGTTGATCGGCAGTGGCCTTGAAATAAAATTTATAATGATTAAACATATCTGTCTTAAACAATGATAATACATGCTATCAAAGCAAAGAAATTCGAACAAGAAATATCCTGCTAATATTATTAAATCGAAGTGGTCTTATCAAATCAAGCATTGCTGCAAGTTCAAAGTAACTACAAAAAACAGAATAACACAGGAGACTCAAAATGTGCAACCAATTCCACTTTATTACCTCCTCAACTTTGCATCCTCCTTTTTGTTGAATCACTACATACAAGTTGTGTTGCCTGAGTGTTCCCTTCAGGGCTTCGGCGTCAAGAGGAGTCTGCCTCTTTATTACAGATATTTGCCGGTGATAACATACCCTGCTGTTGTTCCCTCTGTTCACTGAACGAATCTCCAAAAACAAAAACAAAAAAAACAACTACCAAATGAATTGCAAGAATAAGTTCCTCCCAATGGATGCTTCCTCCTTCTTGCAGCTCACATAATGTCTAATCTATATTAAGATATGATGAATCTTCTCGAAGCAAACAGCTACAATGATAGGCCCTGCCCAGCCCCCCACGGCACATCCTTCCCAAAACATGATCATGATAAGGCATTTTAGTGAGATAAACCAGCTGATCTAGCTAATCTTACATTCTGTTATTTCAACTCAATATCAAAGAACTCAAAGATGACAAACAATGCTGCTTAGAGGCTTCGCTCGAGGAAAAGAAGTGAACCTAATGACAAGATTCATCCAAATAGTTTTGGAGACTTCACTCAGGGAAAAGAAGTGAACCTCCTGACCAGATTCATCTAAATAGTTTATTGAAACATTCACCCCAAAATACATTTATCTCTCTTCAATGTCCTTATATTTCAGCATCATTCCTCTTCAAAATCCTTTCCTCTGCTTTTTCTCCCAATAGATTTAGTTGTATGAATATAATCTTGAAATGACTTCCATCTCATTCAAATTAGAAACAATATAACAAAATCTTTGAAATATGGAAAATTATGTTTATTTTCTTTTGTGATACATGTCTGTAATACATTAGAATATAAAACCCAATTGGGAATAATAATGCATCCAAGTTCAATAGTCGCAGTATCCCACCATTGACAAAATATATTTAGTTTTTGATTGACAGCTCAACTTACCAATCCATTGGCCTAATGAAGGGCGGATAAGCAAAGCACCAACACCAGCTCCAACTGATGCAAAAATAAGCGACGACCCACATCTGATTGTAGTACTGAACAATCTTTTTTCCAGCAACTTAACTTTTGCAGTTTGTCAAATTCTTCCTCTTCATTTTCAGCAAAGACAGCTCTGAGGAACCACTAGACATCAATTCCAACATTGACAATCCATGAGGCAGTCACACCTAATAAGTAACCTGCAACAGGAAGATGTGCAGAAACAATTAGCTGATGGAACTCATACGTCATTTAATAGCAAATACTGTTTAGTTAACTCCGAAAGTTGTTCTACTAACTCTATAGATTTATATAACTTGTACGTCATTTCATGGTAAATACTGTTTAATTACCTCTGAAAGTTATTCTACTGAATGTATAGATGTATACTGTCGATGGCCATCCCCTTTGTGCTTTGCGAATGGCTGACCCGGGAACATCTGGAAACATTGACTTTCAAGATCAAACAATATAAACTAGTTTCTAATGAATAAAGCATTCAATTTATACAATCAATCTCATAGTTTTAACACATAAACGAAGGGGAAAAAACATCAAAACTAGGGGTGAGCATTTGGTCAACTTGGTTATGAACCGATAAAACCAAATAAATCGAATTATGTTTCGCAGCCAGATTTCATAAGTGAAACCAAACTGAATTACTTCCAAAATAGAACCCAACCGAAATATTAGTTCGATAACCGACTAACCAAATTTCGTCATAAGTTATTTAAAAAATAATAATTTGTTTCATCATTTAATCAAAATTATATCATTCTTTTAGTGTACATAATCATTTAATAAGTAATTCTAAATGCATATATGATATTAAACAAATAAAAATTTATCATAAAAATATAATAATTGCATGATAATTAATATAAAATATAGAGTTTAGAACATTTTTTTTAAAAAGATTTGGTTATTTTGATAATTCGGTTCGGTTAGGTTCCTAACTAAAATATGCATTTTGGTTTGTCTACAATCCTACCGAAAATGAACCAAATTCAAATTGAACCAAATTGATAATGCAGTTTCGGTTTTAGGTTTTTCACCATATTATACTCACCCCTAATCAAAATCATCATTTAATTATGAAGTGACTTCCTAAAAAAACACAAAAACAATTTATTAAGAAAGTAGAATAATAAAAAATGCAAAATCAAATTAGGACAGGATAAAGTGTAACACCTTAGGGGAAAAAATGAACTATTATACTACCTCATGTATTATTTGCCAAATGGACTTTCGAAATGGATCAACCAAATCAATTGGTTTTTCTTCTTCTGCATCAAATGGAAAATCATTGTCATCCTCTATTTTATGTTTAGGCTCCAGCAAGGGCAAATAAAATGTCAAAAGGCCCTCAATGTCGTCAAGTTGAATGTCTTCAGTCCAAAGGCAAAGAACAAACGTTTCAACTGCACTGGATATTCTTTGGCACTGTACTTTATATAATCGGTAAGAAAACTTTCTCAGAAGCTATTTGTAAATTGAAGATGTCCTCTTCTGCATAAGCAGCACCAGCATCACAATAAGCCACTGATATTCCCCCATCTTTGAAATTTGTGCATTAGAACAAACACCATTAAAATTATAAAAAATGAAATTGATATTTACATAAAAACTCCACAGTAGAAACAAAAAAGTAAACTCTTACCTCTACACAGATAGCTCACAATACATCAACAAATTCACCAGGAAAAGAGTAAACTTTTCCAGGTGAAGAAGCTTCAAGATATTATTAAGAGCAAAATTATCAGTGTTGTTATTTCGAACCTTCATAATTATTCTATATCTTTTGATGATGTAAGCCACCGTCACATTAGACATTAGAGTCAACAGCTCTGATTCTAATTTTTGCAACTAATTTAGGATTGACCTTTTACTTGAGTAAGAAGGATCTAAAGCTTGCACACTAAAAGCTAGCTTAAATAATAAAAACTACAGTTTTTTCGTGTCAAATTTTCTCGGATATAGAATCAGATTCTAGAACATTGCTTTCAGTACCAGTTTCCTACTCGTAGCTCAACCAATGTTGTCAATTTCTATGCATACCCAATAAACACAGAAAACATGACAAAACCCTATAAAAA
Organism: Piper betle; assembly: GCA_033002965.1. NCBI lineage: Eukaryota > Viridiplantae > Streptophyta > Magnoliopsida > Piperales > Piperaceae > Piper > Piper betle. The sequence continues at coordinate 4,002 of JAURVB010013985.1, read as the reverse complement.
AGTACAAGCGCTCTCAAACAATAGCAACAAACTACAATCAGAAATCAGTGATAGCTTAAAACAGTGATATTTTAGACTTAAGCTTCCACTTGAGGAAGAAGGATGCAGGCTTTGTACATAAATGGTTAATTTAAGTAATAAAGACTTGAGGCTTTTGTCTCAAATTGTCTCATATATAGGATTGGAGTTTCAAACACAGTTCTCGAACACAATTTCCTATTGTAGGTCAAACCATATCGCCAATTCCCATGAACCAACTAAACATATACTAGGCCATTGAGTAATGTAGATTTGAGATTTTGATGAGCTTTTGTCTCAAATTTTGGTTATGTCAGTTAATTCGGGTGGTTTAATTTTTCAATTTGTCTACATCCAAATCGAAAACTGAATGAAATTAATTGAGATCCGTACTGAATTGATAAGTTGGTTTCAATTGAGTTTGATTTTTGGTTTTCACTTAGTATGCTCACTCTGTATTGAAGGATTTTGATGAGCATCATATATGACAAAATATTTTGATTGATTGGTTTCAATTCAGTTTGATTTTTGGTTTTCACTCAATATTTAAGGATTTTGATGAGCACCATATATGGGTAAATATTTATTTAAAAAATATAAAGTCTTAACAATTTTGAGTCTCTAGATTAATCAATCAATGGTAAATATGAAGAGGCTTGGATCATAGCTTGTTGAGATAACCTGTGAGATCTTAAGTCGGGTCAAATATTTAGATGATTATTTAATTAATTGAGTAAAATAGAACGATGAGGCTTAGATTGGGTAGAATAATTAAGTGGAATTATTTCATATTAAAATTAACTTTTAATTAAGAAATGAAACGCTTAAGTATTGATTTTTAGTATTTTCGTGTGGAAATTGCTACAGACCCTCATGTAAAGGGAAAAACATTATCACTTAATCACAACGTGAATAAATCTAATACAAAATCAAAATTGCTAAGAAGACAGCTGAGGCTGCCCCCTCACATATTTTTTATTGGGGGCGGTGTACAAAAGTACAAATAAATATAAAAACTTACGGAAGGCATAGATTCTCTTGCAAATCACCCTTCTATAATATGCTAATCTCTTGTGGCCAAACTTCAACTAGATTCTACTTACTCATAAAATGATACAACACCATCATGAGCTTGATCAAGTTCTTTTTCTTCTTGCCATTGGCACCCCGAAAATTTACATCTCAATTGCAGAAGTATCCTGTCAGAAGATAAACAATCTTGTAAGAGTTAATACGATATGTAAAGTCAGACAGAAAAATACTAACAAAACATGAAAAGATGGAAAAAGAGCTCTTACTCTGTATCCTGCTGGATGTAATCACCAAGGCAATTTAGAGGGAGACAGGCAAGACCTCAACTTTTCAGGTAATTTACAAATGATCCAAGCTCTACAAGTCAAATTAGTTTAGTTGCCAAAGCCAAAAGGGGTTCGCTTCCTGCTACCTCCCTCTCCGTACTTGAGAGCCATAGCTGTCAATTACATTCCACCCACAAATTGAGAGGCATGGTTTGAACAAGCTTTATCCATAAATATTATTGGAACAGGTTGACACCACACACAACCCTAGATGGCAACCAACACAGATATGAAGAAAAGAAATGAGACAGAGAAAGGAAAGGTTAAAATTTGGTCTATATCAAGTTTGGGGTTCCTATCATAGCGCTCTTGCTAGCAAAACACAAGATAATGAGATGAGATATTAAGCTTCTTATCTCATTGTCATCATCACATACCTTCCCAACTTACTGGCATGATGAATTGATTGCTCAATGAGAAATAATAATATTATACTATTCCTTTACAAAGCTGATAATAATTAAATCAAGTTTCTTTTTACAAAAAAACAGACAACATTGATGACCATATTCTGCTCCAAAATCAGATAACAGAGATTATTTGAAGCAGACAATACCTAATAATGAATAATAATAATAATAATAGAAGAATAATAAGAAATGCCCTACAATCAGGTAAGTTGCGTAGTAATACAAATAAAATTAAACTTCAAAGTTAAAAAAATTTAATAACATAGGCTATAGGCTTCAAATAAGAAAAATTGCATAGCTCCACATTGACCCACTTTTTCAAGGGAGGGTTGCTCACCTTCATATGGCCCCACTTTCCCCCCTCTTTGCCACCTTTCACCTCCCTTCCCAACCGTGCACCTCCCATCATCCTCCATTTACATATCTCTTCTTGCTTTGCTCCCCTCACCACGCAAACAATCCTACCTCCCATTGCTGCTCCCCCTTGCACCTCTTTGACTGAAGCAAACTCACCAACAATTGTCTCCAATGAAGACCTCTCACTTCGGTTCTAAAGCTGGCTCTGCATGCAACTAAAGCATTTATTTTCCCCTTTCTGCCTAGCTCCCTCCTCCAATCCATGCCACCCAACCACACCATTAAAGGATAAATCTTGCCCCATCGACGAGATTCCACAAAAATACGGTGAAAATAGCCCATAACAACTATGCTGGCACTACTGGCTTGCAAGTCATTAGATATAAAGATTTCACAAGACAACGACACCTTGCTTGAGACACTGACACCACCTAGCCAGATTTGTAAAAGTTAGAATCCTACTATACTCCAGCTGGACATCCAATATGTTTGGGTTTTGCCAGACTCAACCAATCCTGACCCGAAAAAACTATATATAATTTTAGTTTAAAAAAAAGAAAAGGTAAGTTGAATCAACTCCTAAACAAAGAAAAATGATGTAACCGGTAAGTATCTCAGACCCCAAGTCTAAAGTTCTAAACCCATCTCTTTGTGGCATAATTAATTTCATAATGGACAATACATAAAGGAAAAAATCAATGTCATACCAGATTGCCAACTTTACCTGACCCAAGCTGAAGGTCAAGGTGGGTTAGGTTCTCAGACGACAGGTTTTTTTAGTGAAAAATTGAGTCCAAAGCATGTGAAGCAAAAACTAGTGCCCCCAAACCAAAGTTCTTCGCAGCTTCTAGTACCATTTATAGGCTATAAACACACACATTAGAAGGTTCATCTTCAAAAAGAGAAAATGGCAAATCCAAGATAGTGAAAACAAACAAATATGTTTTAATGGAATAAAACAAGGCACATCAACGGTAGTGCATTCTTAGATACCAAACTGGCAGGAAAGATATATGCTTATCCGTAAAAGTGTCTGCAAAGAGATAACTAAAACACATACCTTAGCTTTTGCCTGAAAAAAATCATCTAGACACAGTGGTCTGAGGATAGGTGCTGCATTAATTGCTCCCATCTGAACAAGTAAAGAGTGACATCATAAATTAAAAACACAATAGAAAAGCCACCCACGGGAATGACTCACAAAAATGATGACAATTTGAAGTACGTTAGGTAATTATAGAATAACTTCAACCATGTGATAAGATACTCCAATTAGTAGAAATAGACAAGGACATATTTTGCAAAGACTACTTCAAGATCCAGCACACCTCTTGGGACTACATTAGGTATCATCAAATTAGATTTGCCCCCGAAGCATCCACCAGTACAACACATTTCTAACACAACACTAGTCAACATGATCAATTGATCACCCAAGACGAAAGTTCACAGCAAGAGCTATCAAAACAGATTAGCCAAGCCAGAAAGCACTTCCAAACCTGGAGCAGGCGTCTCTACAGAGGAAATGACTCATTTGGAACCAAAATTTCAAGACTAATTTATATACCAAAACACCCAAAATGGTACAAACTAGTAACATCAAGGATATCTACTTGGTCTCTGAAAGCCCATCACTTCAACTTGAGTAATAAGTTCTGAATAAATTATCAGACATAACCACTTGTTTTTGAACGCCAGTGACTATCCACTTTCCAACAAATGGATTTAGTTCAGATCCTTGTTCTGTACGTGATGTGTAGTAATACAAGTACAACCAGAGAACAACTAATACCTTCTTTTCTTCCTCTAGTAGCTCTTGCACAGGCCTATACGCTGCCGCAATGCAGAGATTCTGCAAG
>JAURVB010013984.1:0-25282 GCA_033002965.1 Piper betle | reverse complement strand
CGTCGTACATATGGGCATCCTCTTCAACGATGTCATCCTCTTCAACGATTTCATCCTCGTCGTACATATGGGCATCCTCTTCAACGATGTCATCCTCTTCAACGATTTCATCCTCGTCTGTCCAACCACCTTGATACGTAAATGACAGCCTCTTCAACGATGTCAACCCCTGGAAGAAGCTCGGTGGCAGTATCTTGAAATTTCTAATCGGAAGCCTTAGCTCTCTCAACTTGTGCATATTCCTGAATGTGTCATTAGGAATCAGTTCAACACAATGGAAAGAGGATAACCTTCATCCAGTTCAAAGATTTCCAGTTTGTTCAAATTTCCGAGTCCTATGGGCAACTCCACGCGAGCTTGTATTTTGAGGAATAGTTTCTTCAAATTGACCAATTGACAAATTACCTGTGGGAACTCTACAAGGTGACTGTCTATGCGTAGCTCCTCTAACTTCTTCAAGTTTCCTACCTCCACTGGTAACTTCTTCAAGTCTATCTCTGCGTCTATATTTCTAGTACTGCATACCAGTCTTCTTAGCTCAGTGAGTTCTCCAATCGCTTCTGGAAGATCGATATTCATTTTCCGGATCCAGTTGTAAAAATGCATCACTTGTAACTTCCTCAGATTTCTAATCTCATCCGGTAATCTTTCCAGGTTTGTTTCAATCAGTTCAAGATGTCTCAGCTCTGTCAGTTCTCCAATTGATGTTGGAATTCCATCAAATTTAACTCCCTGCAATTTTATAACTCTCAGTTTGGACATGGATGTGAAGCGGCTAAAATTGCACGATATTCGCACTCCATTCTCTGCAGATGATAAGAGTGGTCAAATTGCTGCAAATAGCTTCCTCTGGCAATTTGGAATCATCACACCATACGGAATACCGACGAGACTCTGTTTTGTCAGTTATTTCACGAGAGTTAGCGATCCAGATTCCCATGTCACGGATTACATCGTGTATTCTCGTGCTTAAAGGGTTACGTTGGAGTGTCTCAAAAAGGCATGCAGCTTGCAGCGTTCCAAAGATGTTCATTCCTTCATCAAACGCTTCCTGATAGCTGCCATTCAAAGTCAGAATCCCTTCTCCAATCCAACATTCAATGAGCATGTTGGCCTCTATGACTCTATCCTCGGGATATAAACAGGTATACAAGAAACAATCCTTTTCTCTTTGATTCGACAAAGAGTCAAAGCTAAACTTCAATCGAGTAAACAGATACTCCTCGGCCTCGGGGATATCAGCTGGATAGCGTTGAAGAGTAGCCAATGCATGCCTCCACTCCTCCAGACGCCTTCTACACGCCATAGCCCCACCGATGACTTTGAGTGCGAGAGGCAACCCTTTGCACTCTCTTGCAACCTCTTCGGCAAGTTCCAGAATGTTAGAGTCCCAGCTCTCAATATCGTTCTTGCCGCCCACACTTCTTTTGAACAAAGCCCAAGAATCATCCCACCCCAAAGGTTCCACCTTAATCAGTTCATCCGACTGCATTTTCTCACATACAGCTTCCGATCTAGTTGTGAAGATTAGCTTGAATGTTGCTTGTGTCCAGATTCTCTTGACCTAATATGCCAAGCTGCTCAAGATCTAAATCTTTCCAAATGTCGTCAAACAATATAGCAGCATTATTGTTCTGAAGTGCACCATTTATTTTGTCAGCTCTACTATAAAGGTCGTCATGCTTGTTGAAGGCTAAGTTTAAATTTCCCATTATGACTTCTTGAATCCTATCCATGTCCACTGTCTTGGATACAACTACCCAAATGACTTTGAAGTAGGAAGGTTTCAGAAACTCTTTATCAAGTTTTTTCATGAGTGTGGTTTTGCCAACACCCCCCATGCCATAAATCCCAACCATTCCAACCTCATCATCCTTGAGAAAATTGCACACCTGGTTGTAAGCTTCATCTTGCCCAATAGAAACTGTGGAGGACATCCAGTTATTCCTTCTTTGTCTGCCAGGAGGAGCTCTTCCAACATCATTTTCTTTCGGTGGTTGTGGGGTAGAATCATTTTCCATCTGTTCATTTGGACCCACAATATTTGGAGAAGCAGGAAGAAGCATGGATCCAAATGCAGGTACAGCGGGTGGTTTTTGGATCGTGCAAATGCATGGTTGATCATATCGGTGACATTGGGGTTTATGGATTCAATACGAGGCTTGGATTCGATCTGAAGTTTGTCAGTTTTCTTGAAAAATCTGGACATCATCTTGGTCAAAGTAGTTGATGATGTAGGGTGATTAGATGACTTGCTCAATCTGGACAAGAACTATATAAGAAATGAAGGCATAACAAACATTGGCTTAGATTAGTAGGAGAATCTTTCGAATAAGAAAAATTGAAGGTTGTTGGACGTGAGAAGATTGGATTTTTGTTGTATGAGATGTTGCAGAGTGACCAAAGACCTCTTCAACTCTTTCCTGTTAACACCAAAAGAAAGAAAGAAAAAAAGAAAAGAAATAAACATACACGGTATAATCAATAATGGTGATAAAAAACTTATCAGCTATAGTACAGTGGCAATAACAAGTTTAGATTAAAAAAATGAAAGGTTGATCGCTCCATAAACGAAAACAAGGAAATCTATTTTAATGAGTTAGCACCCTATACATTATACATTGTACTAGACATGTAAAGACAGTCATACTTCCAAGATTCTATTGTTCCAAGTTCTCTTTAAAAGGAGAAGTAATACATTTGTAGCAAAATTTATGGAGTATCTTATTACCTATATCAATAGCATGATGATTTTTTTAATATCTGTAGCAAAATTAATGGAGTATCTGTTTAGACTGTTTTTATTTTTTATTAGCATTTTTTTAATGTTGTGAGTAAAAAATTATTTCATTGATTAATCAAATATTTGTTTTATTGAATGCAGTCTCACACAATCGCCATATATATATTTACCATATGCACCATGGTCATGGCTCTAGAGGTGGGTTTATTTAAACAAAACTTCTTAACCATAAATTTTTATAAGTTTTATTAACTAAATCACCAAAATATTTTCGCTCAATAAATAAAGTAATGTTTAGTTTTTATTTCAAATTTAGCTTTTTTAATTTTGATTATTTGGCTATATATATAAGATTTCTAAAAAAGTTTTCAATTTTAAATTTGGCATTCTATTTAAAAATATTCAATCAATTTTTTAACTAAGATTTGAATTCTAAATGTGGCATTCTATTTTAAATTGAGTTTCTCAAATTAATCTTGTTTAAACATATTTATTATTTGTATCACAATTTTTTAAACATTTATGAAAATATTTATTCAATTGTATGTGAGAAGCGAAAGAGGCGAATCAATTTTCAAACAAACCAAGTAAATTTTGGGGCTATTTTTATTTTCAATTTAGTTATAATTTTTTTGGTAATTTTTTAGTATTAAATTGACTTTCATTCTTTATTTGGATTTATTTGTATCTCCATTTTTTATCATATTTACTTTAAAATTTAACATCAGAGTTTTGAATAAGATCTCATTTTTTAATTAGATATTTTATTTTTAGTGACATTTTTTAATTTTTATTTTTTGTAAATCATTATGGACTTATGATTTTTTAATCAACTATTTATTATTTTTATCAAAATATTTCTTCTAATTGTACAAATATATTTACCTTTTTCCATATTATCTTTACTTTATTGCATTCAGCAAAAAAAAACATACAACTACAATTACTTAAGTAACAATATATTTATGATTACCATTGTTAGTCATGATTTTGAAAGTATTTATTATTTGTCAGATATATGACCCAAGAACATATGCAAGAAATAAGAAGCAGAGAATTAGGTTTACTAATTAATAACTGTTACATTTTTTATATAGTACTATGGTGAACAAATATTTGAATAGTAGAGTATTTTTTACATTATTTGATTCACTTTTATTATATAGAAATTTTTAGTAGAAATAGTTTTTTTGGGTCTCATATGTATACGGTTATGTGATCATATAATTATTATTTCCAAATTAAGAAAACATCCATAACTTCGGAACTTGAAACTTGCATAATTAAATTAGTTGTGAATCTAATCTCATTCGGTCCTGGGAAGATTGCACCATCAATGTCTAAAGCATTTGTAATTGAATTAGACAATTCTTTAACCAAGCTATATCAAAAGACAAACTTATTATGTCAATATATTACATTAATTTTTATGCAAGTTTGCCTCATTGCTTGAAACCTTAATTTCATCTATTGTTAGAATCATGCTTTTACTGTTAGCTTATAAATACTGGGTGACAATGTTGAAGTAACACAAATAGCTGAGGAATACTGTGCAAAACTATGTGAAACTTATGATAATATCAATATATTGAACTTTTCTCTAATTTTAAAGATGTGATTCTAATATTTGTGAGAACCGACCATCAACTAATTGTTTACCAAATTGCACATGCCCAAAAATTACAGCAACTAAATCAGTCTTGCTTCCATGTGCAAAGATAGGTTTTTAAGATCACCTAAACTACTCGCAGCACGTTCCATATTTTTTTCCTTCTTAAATAGATAATAAGATTGAAGATTTTACGCTTAATTTGTTACCCTTGCATAAACAGCAAACCTACACCACAAAAAAGTTGAACATAGCCAGCGCATAGCGCAGGTTCCCAGCTGCTATAATGCAACAAAATGAGGCGAAAACATTACCAACACCCTCAATTAGAACAAATAGACCTTAAAGCTGATGTGATGACACTCCTATATATACTCTTCAACAATGGTAAAGTTAGATGACTGATGAGAAGGCGATGGGGAAATAATTATCACGACATAAGAAGTTATTTATAAGAACACCAAAGAGAACTGAATGCTACAAGAACATAAAAAAAATAAAAATAAAAAGAGTTTCCATCATCTAAATATAATATTAAATACCAGACAAAGTAAGGAAAAACCTGCCTCAATTTTTTACCAGACGGCTGGGCAAGAAGAGATCAAACATAGTAGCACCAAAACTTGCAGATTGTTTAAGAGAAAATGAGACAAAAATGCGAGAAAGAAACACCCACCCCTGATCGCTGAACTTGGAGAACGGAGTTGATGGTTTGCTTAGTGATGAGGAGATCTCAAATGCAGAAGGCTATGGAAATTGTAGATCGCAAATGCATAAGTGGGAAGACAAAGAAAAAAGGTGGGAACGATGAAGTCAAGGTTGACGATAAGGTGTGACTTGAGTGGGGTATCTCAATTATTGCTTTTTCCTCTTTTCTCTTTTGTTTTACAAATCTTTATTAAAGTTGGTATTAAATATTTTGTGAAAATAATTAGTTGGAAGGTCTCATAGTCAATATTGATGGTAAGACCTAATAAATAACTATAGAAGCATAGCTAAGAGTATCTATTTATTCTTTAAATAACAAAACTGTCGTAAGAATATTTAATAAGAAGGTAATTTAGTTAAAGCCGATTGGGCAACAAATTACTACTCAATATTCTTTAACTCTCAAACGATAACCTTGGCAACATATTAAATCCTTGTATATCACAAGGAGCTAAATAAAGGAGGGAAAAATAGATCTATTATGTTCATGTGTTGTGTTCATTTTATATTAATTATCATAGAATTATAATATTTTTATGATGAATTTTAATTTGTTTAATTGTTTAATATAATACATATGTTCGGAATATTTATTGAACGATTATGTCCATGAAAACAAGGATATAATTTTGGTTAAATAATTAAACAAATATATTGTCCATAACTTATGTATAATTCGAGGTGAGAAAAACGAGGAGACAAGGTTTTGCACTTTGTGACTTGAGTGTATGTAGCTGGCAACGCGCTTGAGGAATTCCAATTGGAGACCATTACCACCGACAAAAGTGGGACTAAGTGTGTGGGATATCTCAATTGTTGATTTGTCCCCTTCACTTTTGCTTTAGAAATCTTTACTTATTAAAGTTGGTATTAAATATTCTTTAACAGTGAGACGATAACCATTGCAACATATTAAATCCCTTGTATATCACAAGGAACTTTAACAAAAAAGTGATTTTCTAAAAATATTAAATTACAAAATCATTAATTTTGCGGGTCTGGGGGAGGCGGAGTAGGGGCGCGGCGGCAGCGGCGGCGACGACGGGGAAGGAGGGCGGATGCGGGAGAGATAAATAACAGCCGTGGCATTCTCGTAATTAAAATTTGACTCGTGTCTGACACGAGTCAAAAATAATAACTAACTCTAAATAATTCAAAAAAATCTTAAAAATTATAAAAAAATATCATAAAATATAATACACATAATAATATCAAAATTACACTAATATCTAATTTTTATATATTTATATTATGAGTTTTCAAATTATTATATATGACCGATTTGAACCGATTCAACTGGACCGATTCTTGTCCGATTTAGACCGATTCCGATTCCGATTCCAACTCCCTCGAAAACCGATTCTCGATTCCGATTCCGATTTTTGCAACCATGGTTTATACTGCAAGTTATTATTATATTTAGTGCATTTCTTTCAAGGGATTTATTATTAAGTTTTAGAAAGAATTATCATTCATATATGGATATTTGAGTAGTTCTCTTCAAGGAGTTTACATATTGTATGTTTCTGAAATAATTGTCATTTATAGAGTTGTTTAATTTAAAATTTTGAGATCATTAGAATGCTTGGTAATGTGATGAAGAGAAGCGCAAAGAGCAGGAACAGTTGCGGGGAGCAATCACCCCTCATGGGGTTCCCTACTAGGCTACTAGGCTACTTTTGAAGGGGACGGTGGGCACTTCATGGTGCGAATAGGATCGATGGGGATAATGTTGGTGGTGGAGAAGGGGGAGGGGAATGGAGGTGGATGGTGGGGGAAGCCATTCATTATTAATGGGAGGGAGACGGTGGGGTGAGCTTCGAGGAAGCTTCCTTCTGGTTTTTGTTAGGACGACTTTTGGCGTTTTATCATGCTCTTTTTTCGGTTTCATGACATTATTTTGTCATATTCGTATTCTTCCCCGTATGTTTTTAATAATATTTACTATTTAATGATCATTTCTATCATTTTCGCTATTTAATGGCTTTTTATTTTCCCTATTCTGGTAAGCAAACCATCTTCCACTAACCTAAAGAGTTGAATATTTAAGTCTTTTTCCCCCAAAAAAATTATTCTAATATACAAACGGTGGAAAAATCAGAGGAATTTTTAATATATTGTCAAAACCGTTCCGTAACCTAGTTAGTTTTTTAATGAAATAAAAACATGCCCAACCCAAAACTATAAAAAAAAATAGCCCGCTCGAGGGGCGGCTCAACATAAATGTCTCTTGGTGGAGGGGCAGCCGAACCTCATTACCCCTAAGCTAAGGACAATTGGATATAGCTAAAGTCATATGGTATGTGGTATAAGAATTATGATCTTGATTAATGCGTTATGATCCAGCCTAAATATAAACTAACGGGTGAAGTATTTTTTCAAAAATGATTATTTATAAGCACAATCTCAACAATATCCTAGTTTTTAACTTGATAAATATTCATTAAAATTTATTTTATCGGGTCATGGCGAGCCAAATTCTTTTTGGCTATTTCAAAAAACTTTATGGATCGGTTTCTAGAATCGGGCAATCGGGTCTGCAGGCAAGACTCGCTAGGGCAGACCTCGAGTGGGAGGAGCAGCGATGGCGATGGCGAGGGAAGCTGAGGGAGGCTCGCCGTCGGAAGCTGGCCGAGAGGGGCGCCGACCGCCTCGCCTTCATCACCGGCCAGCTTTCCTCCCTCACCCCTGAACCCCCGCCGATCATGTCGCCGGTGGAACCATCGCCTGCCCACGCCCCTGCCCTGACCATTCGTGGTCGGCTTGACGGCGACAATGTTCAAATTTTTACATTTTATTGAGTTGTTCGATTTGCATTTTTTACTTGATTTGATGCTGTGCTTCTTTTTTGATGTTGTGTAGGTTTGGATTGTTTGTTTGAATGTTGGAAGGACGTGGAAGATTGCAACTTGTTATTTGACACAAATGGTACGGAATTTGAAGAGAATGGTTTCTTTGTGATTGAGTAGTGTGTGCTAGCAGCTGGATTCTTGTGAGGTTGATTGGAGTTCGTATATTTCGTCGAATCATTAGGTATTTGTCCCAGCTAGGTTTATGTTGCGCAGCTGGATTTTGCATTTGAGCATGTCGAAGAGAGTGTATAATATTCCTGTCAGTGGTCTATTTGAATGTCTTGTTGGTGATTGTTGTTTGCTCACTTACAGTTAGCAACTCTCAAGCGCATGAAAAGGCCACTAGTACTTCTGTGATACCAGATATCGAACGAGAAATTCAACCTTTTGATCATAATGTAGAGCACTCAATCCAGGAAGATTCAGTTTTGCCCTCCATCATTCCGAAGGAAGAAAATGGGACTCAGGTGTTGCAAAAGTTGGAAGGGGTGCTGAAGTTCTGGGTAACACATTAAACGGCCATGGCGGAGAGCAATCATCTTCCGGCCCTACGTCAATTAGAACAGCACCTAGGAACTCTTCAGCAAAGTCATACATTGGCACAAAACTTTCACTGAATGATTTCATCTCTTCTATTGCAGCTACTGACAACATTATACTTATCTGTGCAGCCATACTGGCTATCTTGATTGTCATATATGGCCAGACAGACGTTAACGGCGCCAGCATCCTGAGAGGTATTATAGCATCGAGGCCGATCTATCTTCTGTTATTGACTGATATTACCATTGTGGTTGGATTCTCATGCTGAGTGGAAACTCTTGTTGGTGGAACCAGATATACAGTTCAAGAAACTGGCTTAGTGGATAACATTAGTAAGCTATTGGAGATTGCTGTGCTCGTGCAGAAAGCTATGAATGGTACGTTATAACAACTTTATGAAACGTTTTACTAGCATCCACGGCTCCCTGCCAAATGTAAAAATGCTTAAGTTTCTAACCATGTCAACGTTCCATGATCAAATACTAGCTCGGAAGCTCTCCCGGGCATGGTCCAAATTACGTAATTTTTTTCCTAGAAAAAGGGATTAAAGTTTTAGACAATGAACATGGAAAAAATAATCACGTGCATACAGATATGCATACACGCAGACATACATACAAACAAATAAACATACAAACAATAATAAATCACAGGATGAAGAGTTTGAGACTTTTGAGTTTAATACCTGTGGATATCAATCTGTGACGTAGACAAACCCTGCTACATTGCTGTAGCAAATGGTTTAACGTAAGATTAAAAAGGTAATAGAAAGCCAGTAAATGAAAATTATCTTCTATGATAGTGGAGACCAAAGTTAAACTGTAAAATTGGTTGAGACTACCAACCTCTAAAATGGCTACTACATTTATATCATAAATTGATGCCATACAAAATGTCGTATAATTAATTGACTTGAGCATTCTGACAACCAAAACAAACAAGTGACAATCGTCATACACTAACATTATCATTGTCACCATTAATTTATATAACTATTCTACTCTCATAAAAATGGTAAGAATGGTAAAAGTAATTAGCTAACTTATACCTGGAGAGTAATAATGGTAAAAGTAATTCGCTAACTTATACCTGGAGAGTATTTCTTCAGGTTCATTTTTCCTGCTGCAAAGATGACATCTATATCAAACATCGGGGGATAAGAAGCAAATATAAAAAAGGGGAATAGTGATTATTACATTTTGAGTTAAAGAGGCTGAAAGCTCACACTATTAGGGTTGCTTTCAGGGTCTAAATTAAAAAATGAACCTCCAAGCTTTACTGTATTCTATAATTCCAAGCTTCTTGGGCATTATATCTGCAAGTAGTATATTTCACTTTCTTAAGAGGAATGACTCAAGGTCACCATCATGATTAATTGTTTTGTTTTCACATCGATTACTACACCAATTGGTTATGATACATCAATTCGGAGATACATAATCCACATAACTGATCTTACCTCAAATGGGCTAAGTATAAATCATAATAAATCACAGACATATTCAGAATGTAAGAGATAATCCTGAAAACTAAGAAAGAAAGTCATAATATGTCTTACCCTTATTCTATAAATTCTTGCCTTCTGGCGGACCTTTGCATTCCTTGGAACTACACCTCCTAATTTATGCAGCTTAACGACATCAACATTTGGTTTCCCCTTTAAAACATCTTTTTAACATACTGAAAAGTTTCTCCTGCAGAGTCAACAGAACAAGGTTTTGTGAGTATATTGTCAACCAATTGCAATGAAAAACACAGCCACCAACCAGCCTAGTTTAGCTTCTATATTTACAAACTTATCAGCTGAGCAAAAACATTAGCGTGATTTACAATAAAAAATTTAAAATTATTAAAGAAAGATCCATGCAGTAGAAAAAAACATCATATTGATATTTCAAAGAAATATTTCTACCTGACCAAGAACCAAAATAACATCTGCATTTAACGCATCTATTGAATGATGAAGCAAATGCATCAGAGAATGTATTTTAACCCATTTCTTAAAAAATTTAAATGCTGAAATATGAGGTTGGCATGGGTTTACCTCATAACCTACACCCTCCATCCATCCCATAGTATTGATCATCATGCAAGCAGCTCTGGATTCAGCATTTTCAGTGAACTGCCTCTCAAGGGTTGCCAAACTCATTCACAACTGCCTTGTACAACTCAGGGTTCACACTACAACAAAGCATATTAAGCAAAAGACGATGAAAACGAAGTTTGTTTTGCTGAATGCTAGTAGTCTACTTCTCAAAGAGGATTGACTAACACATACTTCCTTCATAAAGTCAATATTCACTACAAACTACTATTTCTCTCATCATGGAGTAATGCAACAGAGCATTCAACAGCTGTCATGTACTTAAGACGAAATAAACTTGACGTTGAGGAGCTAAAAGCAGATCCTTAGAAGCTGCTTTTAAGTTCCATGAAAAAAAGAAAAACAGAACTTAGCAAGCAAAGGGCAGCACCTTGGTACTGTGTGTCCAAAGAAATAAACAAGTGGCATTTCAAGAGGAATCCTCTGAACAGGATCTATGGGCATCTCAATAGGAGTAGCAGCTATACATCCTGGTATAGTTATTGAGCCCTGGCCAATATCTAAATCAATGAAAGTAGGTTTCCATCCTTGTTTTGCGGCCCAACTTAATAGCATCTTTGACAGACTACTCTTTGCTGAATCCGTAGGACCAACAACCATTACCCTGGGCCCCTAAGAAGAAGAAAACAGATAGAGTTCTGTAACTAGGAATAAGAAAAGAAATTCAGTCACTCTTAGAGGGACTTCATACAGCTATCAGCAGGTATTAACAAGAAAACTCATAAAATTAAGCAGCACAAAGAGTTAATGTTAATCTGAAGGTCTCACACAGATTGATCCAAGAGAAAATGAAATAAAGATTTGCTAGTCTATTTTGAAGCCTCATCAATACTCAACTTTGAACTATTGGTTGACGGCATTAATTATTAAAAAAGTCTTCAGGTTTTTAATACTCGATCTGCTTTGGTAAGATAGCTTCCAATAAAATTAGCTAGCAAAATTTTATTAGTTGTATTCATCGGATACTTTTGACTCTAATGAATATACCAAAGTCCATGATCAATCTAACAGAACATGTTGCTTATAAATCAATATTTTGAATGAAACCAAATGTGCATTTAAGAAGAAAAATACTAGCATTGAGTTCATATGAAAAACTACAACATAAAGCAAGAGAGTGAGTGATAGGGTGGACCGTGCGCATGTCACCTAGGAGGAGTCTTTCTAAGCGCTAGATTTAGCACGAACCCTTCGTCCCTCCCAAATCGCATGAACATTTACATAGCTTATTGTTGGAGTCTGGGAAGAAAAAGAAAAAGAGGTAAGAAAAAAAAAGAGATGGAGAGGGGAAAAAGATTAACCATTCAAATATAACACAAGGCACAGAAATATGGCGTGAACTTACCTCATCAGCAACATATTCGACCTAGCTACTTCCATTAACTTCAATGGCAGCGCCATTCCAAGTAAAAACTTGGAATCACTAGTTATATCAGTTTATCCATTAAAATCCTGGTCCTCTAACAAACTTAAAAAGAGAAAAAAATGTAACACTTGGACGCCCCATTTCAACAAATATCCACTCGAAAAGCATAAAGAACATATTATTAACAACCAAAGAAAGATCAAATCCAAAATTTTGATTAAACTAAATCACTCACCATTAATGATGCAGAGCTCTATAACAAACATATAAAGAACTTTTTAAAAAGAAATTAACACTCTCGGCCTTTTCTCAACTAATTTCTACCCGATGTTCCCAAGGATCAAAGTAAGAGCAGCCCAAGAATGATCATATCATACACTTTGATTATCAAGCAGACTAAATTACTCGCCTTTAACTCTTTGAACATATTATTTGAGCTGATTTTTACGCAAAATGCATAAATACCAAACATGAAAAAGGCCAAAATACTCTAATCCTACGGCTTGATCATCCAGCAGACTGATTTACTTGCTTTTGATATTTGCGTCACTTCAATATCAAATTCAGAAAAAAATAATAATAAAAATCAAACTTCATTAAATTGTAAACTTAATCGAATTTGAACAAAAAAAATCTCGACTTTCCAGGAAGCCTTAAACCTAAGGAGATTAGTAAGATACAATTTACAATCTATCTTAAATAATCCTACAAGCCCATTAAATTAGATTACACACCTCGTACCCTTGTCAAACTGATTCAGAAACTTGAGAGCCTAAAAAAGATGCATACTCAATTTATAATTTAAAATTGTTAACAAACATAATTTTATTCGAAGTAAAATTTTATTGAGACATTTACTTGTGTGAGGGAGTGAATATCGTTTATTATAAATTGGAGGGAGAAATATCATATATTATGTGTGGGAGGGAGAGGGTGTGTACTTTTTTCCATAATGTCCACTTCACGTCCAATCAAAATTTACGTATGGGAGGGAGTTGGTTTTGATAAATCACTTGTTCAAAAAATGAAAATTGTAGTATATATAAGATGGTTGGTTTAGAAAATAAAATAGGTTAGTGTAGAAAATTAGATGTATATAGAGGGCATTAGAGATTGAAGTGGGAGGGACTATTTGGTAGGTTATTTGGTGGATGCAGGCGGTGGGAAACGATGGCCACCTAGTTCAGCTATGACAAGATAGAGCAGCAACAGCGGCATGCTTGTCCTTACTGGTGAGTCGGCGAGGTGGATGTAATTAGTTGTAGTTACCATCAATGGGTCCCATACGAAGTGGAGTTTTTGAATATTGGACGAAGAGGTAAGATGTATGTTTACAGGAGGCAGCGAGCGACTGATCGAAGGAGGTCATGATGAGGCATATAGAGTTGAAGGATAACAACATGATGAGAATGATAAGATGAGTAGTATGACTAGTTAGGCCGTGCCGATAGGAGCACAATAGAGAAGATATGTTCCTGTAACATCTATCAATTCCTCACAAGACAGGTAATTGGATTGTACTCAATAAGAGTTTAAGGTTGGCAGCAAAATTATTTATGAATAACTTTTTTCCTCTAATGCCTGACTTTTGAAGTGGAGTTCCATGGCCACTGTAATGAGACAATCTTGTTTATCTCCCTTTATCATAGTCAGTGGTGGGTCAGAGTCAAATATGGACAATGAAATGATTTAAAGGTATTTGAATAGATTTATTTTTTGGTCATGTAATTGATGAATAAATTAACGTATGTTTGATGACATTGATGACTGATCAACTTGTGTGAGACATTCTTATTGGACAATGTCAATTTTGTGTTTATAGTGATGTGCAATGGTGGATAGTGCACCTAGCTTTTTAGTTAATGACCAAAGTTGACTTTTGTATTAGATGATAAAAATATACAAAGCTTAGTTAGTGTTGTTTTTATTTTATTTTTTTACGAGGAGAAACTTGGTTGGGTTGTGTGATAATGGTTACATTAGCTTAATTTTTACATATTAGTTAACCACCTCCAGAGGTGACTCTCATTGCACGTTTGGATGATGATGTCATGGAGGTGCGCATCCAATCACATAGTAGGGGTGATGATGGAGGGGAGAAAATTAACTAAGGTGAGCAAAATATAGATAAATAGAAAAAAGAAAGAGGGGATGAAGGGGAGACTCATTCCTAGAAATGATGGAGGTTTATATACCCTGTGAAGCAAAGTACATACAATCAGCGTTCATTGATGAATTTGTGTTACATTATTGGAAGTCATTAATGACATGCAAATTTTATATTAAATTCAAATGGAAATGATAGAGAAATAAGGAACATACTAATAAAGTAGTGGAAATGGAAGCAAAAGAACCTCATCATGGAATGACAAATTAGACACACAAGGAGATGATAACTCAATAGGGTTATTACATTGTCCGGTAGTATTGGGGGATGCCACTAGTGAAGTATATACTTATATTATATTTTACTTGGTAGGATTAAAAATTGCCATGACAAGATATCGAAAGTAAAGATAATATACTCAACATCGTGAGGGAATGGAAAAATAAGGATGAGCTCATTGCTTAAAATGACGGAGGCTTGTGTACCCTGTGAAGCAAGGTATGATATTTATGTCATGCTAATAATGGCATGTACGTCTTGTTTTCAATTTATATATGAGTGAAAGATGTTGATAATAATAACGTGAAAGGAGGAGAGGAAGAGGAAGGGAAGGGAAGGGTAAGGGGTTTACGAGGGAAGAGAGGTGAGTGAGGGAGGGGATGGTGAGGAGGATAATAATCGCTCAGAGAAGGAAGAAAGGTTGTGAAAAATCATCGACAGCCATGATACAGCGGCATAAGTGGCAAGGCGGTGGCGATGTGGTGAACAGTAATAATGTTGTTGGAGAAAATGTGACTCCTGTTCATTTCATATGGGATTTGTCTATAAAAGTAATGTCTCCCTTGATGGAACCAATATATTCATTCTTAAGTTAAACCCAACTTAAGGAACCAAATCCCTCCACTTGGTAAAATATTTTTTAAGGGCATTTTACTCTAGAAAATCTTTTTCTCCCTCGTGACATACGAAATTTCTCCGGGAGAAAAATGTCTCTATATTATGTCTATAATTTAAAAGTCACCTGGGCTACAATTATGCTTCAGGAATTAATAATGAAGTTCAACCCGCCTACAATTGGAAGTACAGTGAAAAAGGTCGGATTGTGGTTTTCTGATTTATTTGACCGCCTTTCCATGGAGTTTCCTGACATGACATTCCGGTTCACATCTCCACATCCCAAGGACTTTCCAGATAACTTGTTATTCAATGTGCGTGACAGGTATAATGTCTGTAAGTGGACTCACTTGCCAGCTCAATCTGGGAACTCTGGTGCTCCTGAAACGATGAGACGTGGTTACACGAGAGAAGCTTATTTAGACCTTGTACGCAAAATAAGAGACATTCTTCCTGACGTGGACCTCAGCAGTGACTTCATTTGTGGTATGGGGACTTCTTTTAATTTCTTTTAGGACTCTATGTTTATCTTTGTTTGATTCTATACTTCATCTAATCCTTTTATGGACCTTTACCACATCCAATGCGTCCATTTATGAGTAATCTTCTTACTATAGTGCTTTTGTGTTCTACAAAAAAAATTTTCCTACAATTATGAGATATTCATTGGTATTAGGTGAATCACATGAACAATTCATTTCTGCAGTTTTTTATGTAAAATTCAGCTGGTGAGGTACCATGTAATTTTTTGCTTGCACA
This sequence comes from Piper betle, assembly GCA_033002965.1. Taxonomy (NCBI): domain Eukaryota; kingdom Viridiplantae; phylum Streptophyta; class Magnoliopsida; order Piperales; family Piperaceae; genus Piper; species Piper betle. Next base: position 9,597 of record JAURVB010013984.1, on the reverse strand, counting down.
CTCAAGGCTTATCAGCGGATGTCTCCTATAATAAATGTGAAACTTGCTAGAAAATGATAGTTTCTGGATTACATTGAAACATTGTATCTTTATATGAGGTACCTTAGTTGTTTACCGGCCTATCTATCCGAGTTCATACTATCTATACTGTAAGATTGTTCAGTCACATTGACATATAATCATTGATGATTTCTGTCCCTGTGCAGGTTTCTGTGGTGAAACAGAGGATGACCACAAGGATACATTAAGCCTTGTGAAGATAGTTGGTTATGACATGGCCTACATGTTTGCTTATAGTGTGAGAAAAAACTCATGCACATTGAAACTATGTATAGGTACTTTATATTCGTTCGGCTCATGTGACATGCTATTTATTAGATTATTTCTTTCTTTGTATTTCTTGGCAGCCAGCTGGCATTCAATCGCTTGAGTGGTGTAACACCTAATAGTTTATTTCAGGTTCACAAATACAAGTAGTGGTACTTTCCCTATTGACTATTATTATTCTGTTGTAGGAAACTTTCTTATATAGCTTTCTGGCGATTCTTTGGCAAGAAAGCTTCACTGAAATGTATTTAGGTCCCTCGGATATAAGGAACAGTTTTAGATGCTTGCTTGATTGAAATCTATGTTTGAATTGTTCATCTTTTGCTTGATACTTAATGAGAAAATTGTTCCATTTTCTACAATCATTCAAATTGTTGTGGATGTTGCAAGTTCCTTTTCCTGCTTGTTTGAATTAAATGGCTGGTTGTGCTTCCTTGAATTATATTGTTACCTTAAACTGATGGTATTGTGGAATCTGCAGGTGAAGATGAGCGGAGAATTGAATTTGGTCAGTTGAAGAGGTTTGCATGGAGGGAGTTACAACTTGCGACAGACAACTTCAGTGAAAAAAATGTTCTTGGACAAGGAGGGTTTGGTAAAGTCTACAAAGGAGTGCTTTCTGATAGTACAAAGATTGCAGTCAAACGTCTCACAGACTACGAAAGTCCCGGTGGTGAAGATGGTTTCTTACGGGATGTTGAGATGATAAGTGTAGCTGTACATAGAAACCTTTTGAGGCTTCTTGGCTTCTGTACAACACCAACTGAGAAGCTTTTGGTGTATCCATTTATGCAAAATTGGAGTGTCGCATATCGTTTAAGAGGTACTTAGTATCTTCCCAAGCTTCTTTGTACAGTGTGTTTGTGTGCACTGAGTTTTTTTCTTTTTTGTTGTTGTTTGATATGTTGCAGAGGAGTGACCTCTTCAACTCTTTCCTGTTAACACCAAAAGAAAGAAACAAATAAATAAATAAACATACACATTATATTCAACCGTGGTGATAACAAACCTATCAGCTATAGTTCATTGGCATAACAAGTTTAGATTAGAAAAATAAAAGATTAATTGCTCCATAAACGAAAACAAGGAAATTTATTTTAAAGAGTTAACACCCTGTATATTATAGAGTGTATCGACAAGTAAAGACAACCCTACTTCCATGTTTTTATTTTTCCAAATTCTCTTTAAAAGGAGAAGTAATATATTTGTAGCAAAATTTATAGAGTAGCTTATTATCTATATCAATAGTAGGAAGATTTTTTTATATCTATAGCAAAATTAGTGGAGTGTCTGCTTAGACTGATTCAATTTTTCTTGGCACTTTTTATTTGGTGCTGTGAGTAAAAAAATATTTTATTGATTAATCAAATATTTGTTTTATTTAATACAGTCTCACACAATCGCCATTTATATTTATCACATATACCATGGTCCTGGCTCTATAGGTGGTTTTATTCAAACAAAATTTCTTAACCATAAATTTTTATCTAGTTTTACTAACTAAACCACCAAAATATTTTTTCTCAATAAATAAAATAATATTTATTTTTTATTCCAAATTTAGCTTTATTAATTTCTGATTTTTTGCCTGCAATTTTGTGTATTAAATTGTCTTTCAATTTCATTTGGATATATTTTGATCTTTATATGTGTGTGTGTACTTAGAAAAAATTATATATATCATATTTCTAAATTGGTTTTCAATTTTAAATTTGGCATTCTATTTACAAATATTAAATCAGTTTTTTAACTAAGATTTTAATTCTAAATGTGGCATTCTATTTTAAATTGATTTTCTCAAATCAATCTTTTTAAAAAATTTATTATTGTTATCACAATTTTTAAACTATTTATGAAAATATTTAGTCAAATGTAAGTGAGAAGTGAAAGAGGCCAATCAATTTTCAAACAACCCAAGTAAAATTTGGTACTATTTTTGTTTTCATTTAGTTAAAAAAATGTCAATAAAAATAAAATATCTACTTGAAAAATGAGATCTTATTCAAAACTCTAATGTCAAATTTTAAAGTAAATATAATAAAAATAGAGATACATATAAACCCAAATAAAGAATGAAAGTCAAGTTAATATTAAAAAAACAAAAATAAAATATAACTAGATTAAAAAAAAGTCCCAAAATTTACTTGGGTTGTTTGAAAATTGATTCACCTCTTTTGCTTCTCACATATATTTGAATAAATATTTTAAAAATTGTTATAAAAATAATAAATATGTTTAAAAAAGATTAATTTGAGAAACTCAATTTAAAATAGAATGCCACATTTAGAATCAAAATCTTAGTTAAAAAACTGGTTTAATAATTTTAAATAGAAGCCAAATTTAAAATTCAAAACCAATTTAGAAATCTGATATATATATAATTTTTTCTAAGCTTGCACGAGCACACACACACACACACAACACACATGCATATAAAGACCAAAATATATCCCAATCAAAATTAGAAGACAATTTAAAACATAAAAAATTACAGCCAAATAATCAGAATTAAAAAAGCTAAATTTGAAATAAAAGCTAAACATTACTTCATTTATTGACAAAAAAAATGATGGTCTAGTTAGTAAAATTGTATATAAGTTTATGGTTAAGTAGTTTTGCTTGAATAAACCCACCTCCACAACCAGGACCATGGTGTATATGGTATATATATATATATATATATATATATATATATATATATATATATATATATATATATATATAGGGCAGCACTACAGTGCACTGCCCTATTTTGGCAGCGCCAATGCGCTGCCTCTCGTGGGCCGTCGGATCTTGATCCGACGGCCCACAATCAAACCACCCACCCAACCCCCCGCCCACTGTTGGACCCGCCCGCCAGACCCGCCCGACCCACCCGTCCCGCCCCGCGACCGCCTCGCCGCACCGCCCGCCGCCGCGCCACCCTCCCCGCCAACGGCCTCGCCCCTGCCGCAGCCGCTGCTCGACAGCGCCGTCGTCGCCCTCCACCCCCCTCCTGCCCGAACCCGCTGCCCGCCCGACCCCCTGCAGTGGCCTCCGCCGGACAGCGCCGCCGCCGCCCGCCCGACAGCACTGTCGCCGCCCTGCGACCGACACCCCCCCCCCCCGCCGCGGCTTCCCTGGCAGGCGCCGCCCGCCCGACCCCGCCCGCAGCCCTGCGCCCGGCGCCCCACCGCGATCGACGAACCCCACCACCCCGCTGCGGCCCGCCCGCCCGCCCCAAGCAGCAGCGACCCCCCTCCCCCGCAGCGGCCGGGTGGTGGGGTTCGTCGATCGCGGTGGGGGGCCGGGCTCAGGGCCGCGGGCGGGGTCGGCGGGCGACGCCTGCCAGGGAAGCCGCCGGCGGGGGGGGTCGGTCGCAGGGGGCGACGGCGCTGTCGGGCGGGCGGCGGCGGCGGCGCTGTCCGGCGGGCGGCGTCATGCGGGCGGCGGGTTCGGACTTGCGGACGGGTCGGACGGTTAGGCGGGTAAGGGGTGGGGTTGTGGTCTTGAGGCCCGTGGGCCGTTGGATTTTCATCCAACGGCCCACGGGCCATACGCTGCCTATGCGCTGCAAAACACTGCAGCGCATAGTAGCGTTTTTGTATATATATATATATATATATATATATGGTGATTGTGTGAGACTGCATTCAATAAAATAAATATTTGATTAATCATTGAAATACATTGTTATTCATAGAACCAAAAAAATAGAAACAGTTTCAGCAGATACTCCATAAATTTTGCTACAAATGTATTACTTCTCCTTTTAAAGAGAAATTGGAAAAATAGAAAGTTGAAAGCAGTGCTGTCTTTATGTGTCTGATACAATGTATGATGTATAGGGTATCAACTCTTTAAAATAGATTTCATTGTTTTTGTTTATGGGGCAATCAACCTTTCATTTTTCTAATCTAAACTTGTTATTGCCATTGAACTATAGCTGATAGGTTTTTTATCACCATTGTTGAAATAAAAAGTTATGGTGGTGTTCTTATGTCCCCACTCCATTTCCTTGCAATTAGCGTAATGAGAACAATGTCACATGTCACAAAGGCATCGTCTGATTATTGTATTTCAAGCTGGACAATCATGTCTCCTAGTTTAATCTTTAGAGCTTGTAAGGAAGCGGCTAAGAACTCTCATTAGGGATTTGAAAACTAAGACCCATGTTGCAATTCTTGATTACTTGATTCCTAAATCTATATATAATTAAGGGTGTATAGGGTTCTGTTTGTCAACCACGCCATCTGATCTTCACACACACTCACATACTCGTGCAAACTCACATAAATATATACGGAACAAAATCTCCTCAGGGCCTTACCGAAAAGAAGGAGTTAATTTTGCCATCACAAGGAAGATAAACTTCTGTTTACAGTAGACATCAAATTTTGCCAACATCTAATCTGAAGGTATCTGTTTTTGAATTGGAAGCTTCACTTTCTACACATGGAGAGAAAAGCTTATGATCTTTTGAGGAAAAAGAGAAAGGTTTACCATCTAAAAAACAAAAAATTATTAATCATTAATTGTGTGACGAGAGTTTGATGATGACATGACTACCACCAATAGTTACGGAAACAGACCAACCTTAAAACACTCATATGAGACCGTTTCACATGCATAGCTTTACCTTTGCGAAAACATTCGATATTTTAGATCATACTCCATGGTGGGCTTGTACACTTTTCTGTGGGTTTCTCGTAAGTTTTTACTACCCGACTCAAATTTAATTAATTTTAAGCTCAATTTCGGTTATGATCTTTATGCTAATTCATTGTTTTTAGTCCATTTTAGTCTTCTAGTAGCTACTGTCGCCCAGAAAATGTACCAAGCATGAATTTTTGTTGTTTGATTACATTTAGGGTGGATAAGTGGTGCTTTTATGGATGAATTTTGGATGAATTTAGCTGTAGGTGCATTAAAGCTCCTCTGAGCGTCAATATTACTTTAATGCAACATCTGGCCCTTACTTGTATTGATTTCAGGTGTCTGTGGAATTGATGCAATTGTAGTTATAGAGATTGCGTTGGTTGCCAAATGTTAGTTGCAATGTGTGCTAGGAGGTTGAAATGCAGAAATCCGAAGTGGTGCTTTGTTTTTAAGCTATCCCCAGGATTAACTAGATCAAGTGGTGGCCGTTGTATTCATTCCCACAATGTAGCTAATTCCAATTGGGGGCAGAGATCTAAAGACAAGCTCGTTAAAAAAATATAAGGAAGGTGCATCTTTAGGTCCAAGTTACTTTTTCAGAGATTGTACCAGTAGGTGTAATCGAAGATGCAATGCATTATTTTCAATTAGCTGTTCAAGGTTCTACAGTTCTAAAAGAGATGAAAGTAATGCGAGCGAAGGTAAACATATGCCTGTTAAAGATTCCACACACACTGATAAAGGGAAACCTAGAAGAGAGAAAACTGGTATGAGTTTGAACCATTGTGTGATCATGTTAGACTAGGAGAGTATGATCAGCTAGAGTGGCTCAATAGTGAGAAGCTATCTCTTGAAAGCAGGAGAAAGGAGTCCCCTTTTTCAACCAGACGTCAAAGGTTTAAAAATGAGCTTTTGAGAAGACTTATTCCATGTGAGAAAATAAACGTTTCCTGGGACACATTTCCATACTATATGCAGTACGAATTTCAGTCCTATTTTCATTGCCCTTTATCATTTATTTTCTGTCACATTGAAGCATTAGAATTAGTTTATGTGGTGGCAATGGTTTTTTGTAGTGAGCACACTAGAAACACGTTAGTTGAGTGTGTATCAGCTCATTTGAAGCACAAAAAGTTCACTGCCTCATATGGTGGTTGTTTGGCTTCATCATATGGGAGAATTCTGCTCCAAAGCTTTCCAGGTGAGAGCATTACGACCTATATTTGATTTTTCTCCACCCTTGGAAATTATATTATGATTTCCTTTGCCTAGTGTGTCTATTATTTTCATGCTGTTATTGATTGTGTTGGAATTCTCTGTGATGGTCTTGTATTTGTCAATCCTGTTTAATTTAACAGGAATGGAGCTTTATTTAGAAAGACTAGTAAGAGCGCTAGCAGGGAAATTGCAAGTTCCTTTACTTGTGCTTGATGGCAGTGTTCTTGCTCTGCATGTAAGAATTTGAAGCACTGCACATAAATTTAAGAAAGACAATTTTATCTCCTTCTCTAGTTAATTGGTCTTGAAGCACTGCACATAAATTTAAGAAACTTCAATTACATTAAATGGACATAGGGTTTTGGTAAAGAGCTTGCTTCGGAGAATGAAATAGATGCTGAGTCAGGGGAGGAATGTACATCTGATTCTGAGATGGAGAGAAAAATGATGCTAGCAATGAAGAAGAATGGGGAAGCGGAAATGAAGCTAGATCAGATGGTACTGACGAAGATGATATGGATGCAAAGGCATCTCCTGAAGTGCTTAAAAAGCTTGTGCCTTACAACACCCTTGAAGACTTTGCAAAGGTAAGGTTATTGTAGCAAAATACGTTGATAGAAAGGGAAGCATTTCTAGATAAATGATGAACTCAAGCACAAATGGCTATCTTTTGTCTTATTTCGTAGTTGTTCTGCTTATTAATTATTATCATTGAATTTCTTATACTGCCTTCATAAATGAGCCTTTTCTACTCTAAAACCAAGACTATTCCATTTCTGTATTCTTGAGCAAGGATGATTTGTCTTGTTTAAGTATTTTCTTATTCATCACACTTTAAGTCCAAGGTAGTTTTTATTTTTTGAATGTACGATTGTTAAATAAAATTCTGAGCTTTAGAATAACACAATTTTTTTTCCTGCAATAAGTTGTTGACAATTGTGCGAAGAAAATTATTGCATAGTTTTTATAAAAAAAAACGACAAATTTTTTTTGCAAGTTCCATTGCCCGTTTCATTTTTGGGATTCTTTTCACTTTGGTTTTAGAGAGTCTCTGGAGAGCATGAGAGTGATACTTCGGCGTCAGAGAAATCAGATTCTACGGACATAACTGAACAATCTAAAAGACCATTAAAGAAGGGTAAACGTTCTTATCTGATAATTTTAACCTTCAACGTTGATATGATTTGGGTTGTAAAATAGTCGATTAATAGAAAAAGTGCTAGTGACTATGGTATGCAATTGGCATGATCATTTGAAGCACTGTTAAGGCAATGACTCAAGCAAGTTTTTGTGTAGTCAAGTTTCCTAATTTTACAGTGAGGTTCTGTGGGTACACTGGTTGCATAGTTTTTCATTTTTAACTGGGTTGCATTTGAAATGCCGGTGCAGACCATTTTTTTTTCCAAAGGCAAGAAATATAAATATCAGCTCATTTTGTTTGTTTCCAACTCACTTTGCATTTTTCTTGCGATTAAAGCATTTGGTTTGGTGATTTAAGGTGCAGGGAGTGGTGTCTAACAAATCCAACATTGTTAGATGTGACTAAATGAAGCGTCTTAGACATTTCTAATCTCTGATTTGTGATAAAACATAAATACTTCCACTGAAATTAACAAAGCAAAAATGTGGTGCATGCAATAATGGCGACTATTGTGGATATTTGAACACTTGTGTACGCTTATTTTGCTGTAAAATTGTTCCTGCTTTGAGAGGATGTGGTGGTCATAGGGAAATCATAATGCCTAGCATAAAACTTCACCATTTGATATAGAATAGCAGAAAGCATTCAGGCTACTCTCTGTTTAGAACATTCTAGTAGCGGGTGCATTTAACTTGGCTGTTTAATTTTCTCTACTAATCAGTTTCATGTCATGTCATTTTATCTTGCAGGGGACAGAGTAAAGTATGTGGGTTCTTCTGTGATAACTGCAGTAGAAAATAGGTACTTACAAAAATTTCTTTCTGCTTGACAGACTTCTCTCAACAGCCCTTTTTTTATGTTTTTGCTTCAAAATTATTTTTTATTAATTTTTCTGCTTCTTATGTTTTAGCGGTGTTTAATGGTTCTGTATAATTTAGTTTGGCAGGTGATTCATGGCCCAAAACATTTCACTAACTTCTGTTGTTAAATGGGCTGGTGGAAGAAATAAATTAAGATATGATGTGAATCATCTTATGTGAATAAAATGTTATTTTTATTGCTGGTTTTTTGAATAGACCTGACTGTGTCTAGATGACTGCGAAGATCTATTTTGAATGTTGAACTACTAAAGGACCTGATGTTGGTGGATTCTTGTTGAGTGTTTGCGTTAGGGTTAGATGGATTGTTATGTAAATTTTAGATGGTTCCCTTGTCCCAAAAGCTCAATGTATTGTTCCTAATTTCTATCAATTAATTTTAGAGTTGAATAAGTTATTTCTTGTGATTTAGGTTTTAACCTAATGAATATTTTGTGATTTGAATGTGAAGATAGTAAGAAGTCCTTAAAAAGTTGCTACTTGGGATTGCCTTAAGTGGAAGGAAGCAAGGATAACTAGAAATTAGTAATGGTGTTTTATAAACTATATGGGGTCGTAAGGTATACTTAGAGCTTAAATAATTGAATATTAGTTTAATGATGGAATATTCTAGAAGAACTTAGTGGAAGCCCTTGGAATATTTTTGGCTAAGTAAACAATTGGATATTTAATAAATTTGGACCAATTCTATTGGTCAACATGGAGGTAAAATCCTATTGGTTAATTAGGTAGGGCAATTCTTATATTTTAGTAAGGATGGCGAATTTTTATTGACTGATACAAGTTATGAAATTATAAAATTAGCCTTCTCAGAAAGTTTTGAATAATTTAATGATGAATCAAGTAAGTGATTATAAATAGGGTTGAGTAGGGCTGTTTAAAGCTCGATTAAATTCGATTTAACTTGATACTCGACAAAAAAACTCGACTCGAAGCTCAACTCGATATTAAACGAGCCGGGCCTGAGCCTGTACCTTTACAATTCGGCTCGACTCGAAGCTTGATACATAAATAAAGAATAAGATTTTTGACTATATTTATCTTAAATTTTTTATATAAATATATCCAAATTATAAAATATCACTATATGATAACAAATTAAATAAATTTATACATGATTAAATTATCTTTTATGCATACTTATGTCAAATTTGAGATATTTTAATTAAAAATTAAATTTGAGTATGAATTATACGAAAAAACAACATGAATATATACGAATTAAGCTAGTTCGAACTCGACTTAAATCGACTCGAGTGTTTTTTAACTCGAATCGAACTCGAAATCAAATGAGCTGAGCAAAGCTTCACTCGACTTGCCCAATGAGCACCCCTAGGGGTGAGGGAATGGAAGAAGAGAGCAACCCAGGAGAGAAGGAAGCCTAAGTAGGTGGCA
>JAURVB010013983.1:0-31325 GCA_033002965.1 Piper betle | reverse complement strand
ATATGAGAATGAGATTGCTGTAATTGAGCACAACCATCTTGGCTGTGCTCAATTTTTTTCAGCCGTTGGATTGAATCCAACGGCTGAAAAAACCCAAGCACCATCTTCCCCCTGCTCCCGCTCCCGCTCTCGCTCCCGACGTTGCCGCGCCGATCGCCGCCAACACCACTGTTTTTGCCGGCGCCGCCTTGGGTCACCCGGGGCAGTCCGAGCTTGGGGAAGAATCGGGAAGGAGGGGGGCGGGGCTAGGGATGGTCGCCCGGCGGTGACGACGATTGCCGGCGGCGACCGAGGTTGCTTTCTCGTGGCTGCTATAAAAGGTGGCTGCTTTCTCGTTCCTGAACGGCACCTCAAGTTGGACGGAGGTTGGCGACGACAAGGGAGCGGCGGTGATGTCGGCGGTTGGACGGAGGCCGGCAACTCTCCAAGAAACAGAGCAGAGAGGGGCGGCTAATAGGGTAAGGGAAAGAGAAAGAGGGGAAAGGAAGGGAAAGAGGGGCGGCGCTGGCCGGCGGTGGTGCAGGTGACGGCGGCGGCGAGGTCGCCGGCGGTCGGGGTGGAGCAGAAAAAACAGAGGAGGGGGGATGATCGTCGGTAGGGAGAAACAGGGGAGGCGGGGGGCTCGATGGCAATTTCGTAATTAAAACTTGACTCGGTCCCGACTTGAGTCAATATTATAAAAATTGATCTCAAAAAATAAAAAAATATAGTAAAATACGATAAAATAAAATAATCGAGTTCTAATAGATTATTTTATTTTATGGTATTTTAATCTATTTTTTAATATTTTTTGGGATTTATTTCGTAATATTGACTCGAGTCGAGACCGAGTCAAGTTTTTATTACAAAACTACCCCTCTCAAAAAATATGAACAAAATAGGGTAAAATACCATAAAATAAAATAATCCATTAGAATTCGATTATTTTATTTTCTGGTATTTTCCTGAATTTTTTTATATTTTTAGGGATTTATTTCGCAATATTGACTCTAGTCGGGATCGAATCAAGTTTTTATTACAAAACTACCCCTGCCCATTTCCTTCCCACCTCGTGTCAATATTACGAAATAAATCTCAAAAAATATGAAAAAATATTAAAATATCATAAGATAAAATAATCCATTAGAACTCGATTATTTTATTTTATGGTATTTTATTATATTTTTTTATTATTTTCGGGATATATTTCGTAATATAGACTCGAGTCGGGAGTGAGTCAATTTTTTATTACAAAATAAATCCCGAAAATATAAAAAAATACAGGAAAATATCATAAAATAAAATAATTGAATTATAATGGATTATTTTATTTTATGGTATTTTATCCTATTTTGTTCATATTTTTTGAGAGGGGTAGTTTTGTAATAAAAACTTGACTCGGTCTCGACTCGAGTCAATATTACGAAATAAATCCCAAAAAATATTAAAAAATAGATTAAAATACCATAAAATAAAATAATCTATTAGAACTCGATTATTTTATTTTATCGTATTTTACTATATTTTTTTATTTTTTGAGATCAATTTTTATAATATTGACTCAAGTCGGGACCGAGTTAAGTTTTAATTACGAAATTGCCATTGAGCCCCCGCCTCCCCTGTTTCTCCCTACCGACGATCATCCCCCCTCCTCTGTTTTTGCTGCTCCACCCCGACCGCCGGCGACCTCGCCGCCGCCGTCACCTGCACCACCGCCGGCCAGCGCCGCCCTCTTTCCCTTCCTTTCCCCTCTTTCTCTTTCCCTTACCCTATTAGCCGCCCCTCTCTGCTCTGTTTCTTGGAGAGTTGCCGGCCTCCGTCCAACCGCCGACATCACCGCCGCTCCCTTGTCGTCGCCAACCTCTGTCCAACTTGAGGTGCCGTTCAGGAACAGAAAGCAGCCACGAGAAAGCAACCTCGGTCACCGCCGGCAATGCTGCTGCCAGCAATCGCCGTCACCGCCGGGAGACCATCCCTAGCCCCGTCCCCCCCGCTTCCCGATTCTTCCCCAAACCCGGACTGCCCCTGGTGACCCAAGGCGGCGCCGGCAAAAACAGTGGTGTTGGCGGCGATCGGCGCGGCAACGTCGGGAGCGAGAGCGGGAGCAGGTGGGGGGAAGATGGTGCTTGGGTTTTTTCAGCCGTTGGATTCAATCCAACGGCTGAAAAAGATTTAAGCACAGGCAAGGATGGCTTGTGCTCAATGAGCCTAGGCTACACAGTCTCTCTATCCATATATATATATATATATATATATAGAAAAAAACTACCATGCGCTGCATCAAAATGCAGCGCATGGGCAGCTTTTGGATTTGGACCGTTGGATCAAAATCCAACGGTCCAAATCTTTCGTTCGTTTTTTCCCTCCTCCCCCCGTTTTCTCCTGCCCAGGGCGCCGCCCCCTTGCCGGATTCCGCCGCCCCCGCCCCCACCCTCGCCCTCGCCCCCCTGCCCGGCCGCCGCCCCCGCCCTCGCCCCCACCCTCGCCCTCGCCCCCGGCCCGGCCCTTGCAGCGTCCCCCCTGTTTCCCCTGCCCCTCCGCCGCCTCGCCCGCTCGCCCCTGCCCGCAGCCGTCCCCCCCACCGCCCCTGTTTCCCCTGCCCCCTTCGCCGCCTCGCCCCCGCCCGCCCCTGCCCGGTTCCCCGCCCCCCGCCGCCTGTTTCGCCCCACCCCCGCTGCGGCCCCGCCCGCCCCTGCCCTGTTTTCGCCACCCTCCCCGGCCGCCCGTTTCGCCCCCACCCCCGCGGCCGCCCCGCCCGTCGACCAAGCTCCTCCCCGCCGTCTGCTGCACTGGCCACCTCCACGCCGGCGTCACCTGCTTCACCGCCGGCGGTGGCGCGACAAAACACCGAGAAAGAAGGAGCAATGGCATTTTCGTAATAAAAATTTGACTCGCTCCTTACTCGAGTCAAATTTATGAAATAAATTTTAAAAATAAAATATAATAAAATAAAAACTTGACTTGCTCCTAACTCAAGTTAATTTTATAAAATAAAATTTTAAAATAAAATAATATAAAATAAAAATTTGATTCGCTCCTCGCTGACGCCGCTGCTTGCCGACCACCTCCCTGCCGCCACCCACACCCTGCCCCCTGCTCCCTCGCGTCGTCTCTCTGATCTCTACTGAAGTCAAATTAAAAAATATTATTTTATATTTTAAATTTATTTCACAATAATTTTTAAATTTTTTTAAAAAATACAAAACCATAAAATAAAATATTATAAAATAAAAACTTGACTCGATCCCGATCTTGACCAGAGTCAAATTAATATTATTGAATAATTTTTTTAAAAAATAATTTCGTAATAAAAACTTAACTCGAGTCGGGATAAAGTCAATAATATGAAATAAATTTAAAAAATATAAGATAATTTTGTAATAAAAACCTGACTCGATCATGTACGGGACCGAGTCAAGTTTTTATTACAAAATAACTTTATTACTGAATAAATTTTTATTACAAAATAAATTTTAAAAAAATAAAATAATTCCGTAATAAATTATTTTAACTCGAGTCCGATTAAGTAAAATTTTTATTACCAAAATACTCTCCCATATTTCTTCCTCATTTTTTTGGCGTGCCACCCCTGCCGGCGACCTTGCGGCCGGCAGCCCGCTGGCCAACAATGTCACCGCCTAGGGGCTGGATGGGCCTGGTGGGAAATGTACGGCGCCGGTCTCGCGTGAGACGGAATAAAGTTTTTATTACAAAATTATTTTATTTTTTTAAATTTATTTCGTAATATTGAATCGATCTCGTGCGAGATCGAATCAAGTATTTATTATAAAAAAATTTATTTTTTAATTTATTTCGTAATATTAACTCGAGTCAGGGAGGCGATCGGCAAGCGGCGACGTCGGCGGGGAGCGGTTCAAATTTTTATTTTATGTTATTTTATTTTAAAATTTTATTTCGTAAAATTGACTCGAGTAAGGAGCGAGTCAATTTTTTTTATTATATTTTATTTTTAAAATTTATTTTATAAATTTGACTCGAGTCGGGAACGAGTCAAATTTTTATTACGAAATTGCCATCGCTCCTCCGTTCCCCGTCGCGCCACCGCCGGCGGTGATGCAGTGACGCCGGCGTGGAGGTGGCCAGGGCAGCAGACGGCGGGGAGGAGCTCGGTCGACGGGCGGGGCGGCGGCGCGGGGTGGGGGCCAAACGGGCGGCCGGGGAGGGTGGCGGAAACAGGGCAGGGCGAGCGGCCGCAGCGGGTGGGGCGAAACAGGCGGCGGGGGCGGGGAACCGGGCGGGGTGGGGGAACACGGGGCAGGTGGGGGAGGGCTGCGGGCAGGGGTCGGCGGGGGCGAGGCGACGGAAGGGGCGGCGGCGAGGGGCAGGGAAACAAGGGAGGTCGGGGGGAAGGGTGCGGGCGGGTGGCGCGGCGGCGGACGGGGCGGGGGGAACCAGGGCAGGTGGGGGAGGGCTGCGGGCGGAGGCGGGACGGGGCTAGGGGCCGGGGCCGGGGCCGGCGGGGGCTGGGCGGCGCGGCGCGGCGCCGACGTGCTACAGTGAACAGGGGAGGAGGAGAGTGTAAAAAATATATTATATCCGGGCCGTTGGATTTTCATTCAACGGCCCAGCATTTGTTACACTGCAGCACGCCTATATATATATATATATATTCAAGTCCAACTCCATGTTTATCGTCCGATAGACAGGTAACCTGCCAGCTTTAAGAGACTAGCTCTTGTTGATAGATGGACAGAGATAATAGGGGAAAACAGCTCAACCTTAATTAAAACGAAATACTCTAGAATCAGTTTGCTATGTCAATCGAATACAAAACATTCCCACCTAATTGAGATGAGATATACAAGTGAAAATGTATGTATCCTAACATTGTCATTATAAATTGCAGTAAATAAGCCCACATATTGAGCCAAAGCAAAACGAAAGCAACATTGCCCAATTCATGATTTCACAAAAACCAAAATCAGTCAACACCACCCTTCAATCATCAACACAATTCTATTATTATCATTAGAAAATTAAAACAGCAACAATATCGAGCATCCGTAAAAAAGGAATTTTTAAAGAACGGGGCTTTATTTCGCCCAATTCACGCGGCCACAGCTCTCCCAGACCCATCCTCTTCCTCTTCCACACCAGTTATGGCCACTTATCCCTTCTTCTCCTCTTCCACCAATACAATGACCAAACCAGCATATAACAAAGACAAGACAACAGTGACCCAAGACAGAGCAGAAGAATTCAACAGATAGATTCGAGATGGATGTTGGGTCGAGAAGGATGTAGAGGAGAAGGTGGGAGGAAAGCTAGGGACGAATGAATGTGGCGTTTTTAAGTGCGGCGACATCGACGGTTTCCACGTAGTGATGCGGTCTCGGCATGGGAACGTGGAGCCACGTTTAGCTCTGCCCGGGAGCGACGCGAGATGCCGTGCGTCTTTATCATCGATCATCCTTAGAATTGACGTGGCGTCTCCCAAAAAGAGCTAAAATATTTTCGGGAACGTGATCCCTCGAGTTCAACTCGTAATCTACCATATTATGGTTTTAAGTCTTGATTACGAAAAGGTGAAGGCATGTATGTACTGGTGGTCTTATAAGTTACGATTACGGTCCAAACCTTGGCAATTATTCCTATGTTTATAAGTTGGTTTTTTTAGTAGGATATAAAATGTAATTGGGTGTTTATTTAATATAATGTGTAATTCAATTGTGTTCATAACTTGGGGAGCTAATTATGGGAAATCCACACACGAGGGTGAACTAAAAGTAGTTAGATGTGTCATAAAATAAGTTATTAGTAAAAATATTATGAAGTTAATCTTTTGGACTTGTAGTGGAGGAAGGTTCTACAAAAATGGCATATTTATAAATAATACCGACTTATTGCCTCGTATAGATAAACTTAACTTGAGTTGCAAAGAGTATGATTATGTTTAGTTGTGGAAAAATAGAAAACTAAATATAGTTGTACCAAGCTGAATCATCGGCTTCTTTCGTGTTTTTTGGATAAGCTAATGAATTCTAGTTTAAAAATAAAATACCATATCTACGACAATATCGAATTTTTAAGTGGTACGAGATATATTTTGCTCAATCAAGTCGAATTATATTTTAAAATTATTTTAAAATATTTTATTAAATATTAAATATATATTTTGTCATTAGTATTTTATCAAATACCAATTAAAATACAATAATTTTTAACAAAAAAATTAGATGTGAAACTTTTGTACTAAAATATAAGTACCAGTTTAAATTATACCGGATTTAAGAGCAGTATGCAATATACTACTACAATTGTGGGGTATGATATGGTATTTAAAACTATATATTTACTTTACTTTGTGGAGATTAGAGAAAGGGTTTATTTAACCTTCTACACGAGGATGGATTTTAATCGGATGTAGATTGAATATGACCACTATTTGTATCTGATCTAAAAATTCAAATATCCAAACACTTAATAGAGTCTAAATATTTTATTTATTTTATTTTCATGTTCGTATTTGATCAGATTGTAAAACATGTATATGATCCAATCTATCAAATAAAAATGAAAATAATACAATTTTTAATATGGAATGTAGGAAAAAATTAATAAAATTTATTATTTTAAATATTTTTAAATATATGTTTATAAAATATTACTTATACAGATAAGATACGAATCATGTTAGTCCAACCTATATTCGATCCCAATACTTTCGAATATATAATACATCTAAATCGTCAAAACCTATATCCAATCAAATATAAACATGCCATGGATTAGATTTTCAAATATTGAATCTATGAGCCCAACAAATTTAGATTTTATTTTGTATATAAATATTCAAATTACATATGAGTTTATGATGACTGATCTGTATTTGATATAACTATATAAGTGTTGTGAGTCATTTTATAGAATAAAATATTTTTGTCATTCGATATATATATATATATATATATATATATATATATATATATATATATATATTGAGGGGGATTTGCTGTACTGCAGCACAGCCAAGATGGTTGCAGTGTTTCAGTCGTTGGATCAAATCCAACGGCTGAAACAAGCCCCCCATAAAAAATAAAATAAAAGAATCTGGGGCGCCGTTGCCGCTGGCCGCTGCGTCGCCACCACCCCGGCCGACGTGACGCCACCCCCTACTCCCGCCCGTCGCCGCCCCGCCGGGGGCGGCGACATAACTGCCGGGTGACGGGGCGGCGGATCTAGCCGCCCCGCGTCTTCCCCTGCCGGCCTGCCGCCCCGCCGCCAGGCGACACCACCGCCACCCATCCCCCGCCCGCCACCCTACCGCGCGACACCCCGCCCGTCACCCCGCCGCGCCCTCGGCCCCCGCACGCCACCCCGCCGCGCCCCCCTCGGCCTCTGCCCGCCACCCTACCGTGCCGCGCCCCGTCCCCTGTTGCCGGCGTCCCCCCCGGCCGTCGCCATTGCCGAGCAGTCTTCCTGCCCCCTCCGCCGTCGCTGCGGCGGCGCCGCCGCCCCCCCGCCTCCCCCCCCCTATTTTTTAGATCTTGGTCGTTGGATGCTAATCCAACGGCCAAGATTGTACTCCAGCACAGCCAAGATGGCTGTGCTGGAGTACACCAATACTTTTGCCTATATATATATATATATGAATGCAACCGTATCAAAAAATCATATATATGAATGCAACCGTATCAAAAAATCACTTTTTATTCCAACATGATTTGAGTGTTATTATGGTTTCGAGCTGATCAAAGACATGGGGGTATTCTTGAATTTGGATCAAATAAGAATATTGACTATATCAAGTTCATATCCCTTCCCAGCTCATCCTTAAATAAGGTCACATCCTTTTACATGATTATTGGGATATACATTCCAGTGTATGTTTAGAGTGCGTCAATTAAATCGTTTAATACTAACCCGAACAAATTGTATATAATAGCTCTATCTTTTTGTTTTTGAGAAAAAATCGGTCGATTTGGTTTTGACTGAACCGAACTACCAAACTAACATGTAGTGGTTTGGTTCTTGAATTAAATCGAACCTGATCTTTCCCCAATCCAAACCGAACTGGCCGAAAAACTTCGATTGGTTTGATTTGGTTCCAAAAAAATTGAATTTATAATATATATTAAAATTAATTATAGTTTTGATCATAAATTACATGTAAACATGATTTAATCATCATAATCTTATTGAAAAATATTCTATGCATATATATTTTATTAAACATCTCAAATAAATTATAAAGAAATAAAATAAACTAATGATAACCCACTTAAAATATGAATATTAAGGTTTTATTTTAAAAAATTCAATTTTTCAGTCAGTTCCCGTTCAATTCTATTCTAAACTGAATTTCCTTATATTGGGTTCGGTTATATAATATTAAAACCAACCCAAACCAAAATTTTTAATATTGAACCGAACATATAATTTCGGTTAGACGACACTCATACATAAAATTTTAATATAGGGAATATGTTTAAGTTTAATTAAGTTTCTAATATTTGAGTTTTTGCCTTGGAAAATATTACATGTACTTTTAAAATTTACTTTAAGAACTCACGTTATTTCTACCTGAATATTCAATACTTCAACTCCTAATATTTAAAAAGCCATCAACATGATCAAAAAATCGGCATAAAACAATTCTTTTACCTTTTTGGTAGAGCTAAATCTACCTTTAAGTCTCTTTATCAATCAAGTTAAAATTGAATCCTTTTGGCTTAAATTTTGCAAATTCAATTTATTTCAATTCAAAGCAAGCCTAATAACGTTTCAAACTAATTTATGTTTTAGTTGAGCTCGAACCAATTAAATTTATATTTACCAATAATTATGTTTAATTATATAACCTACACTAAAGTTTTACTTTAAAAACCAAAATATATCACAACAGTTGTGCGTTAAAACTTCATGTTTTTTCATTTAAAATTGTATTAACTAATTTATTATTATCTGTGTCAATTTCTAGAAAAATCTATAATATATGTCTATATTTTTTTCTTTTACATAAAAGCTATAATATTTTGAACTAAATTATGTTAAGCAAACACAAATCTAAATCAACCCCTTTACATTAAAGTATTGAGGTTTTTTTCATTCTCACCTTTTTTTGTGTTGTGGTTGATTTTGACCTATAATAATTTTGTGACCCTTAATACTTACTTAATTTAAAATTATTATTATTAGTTAATTATTAGGAAAGCTTTAGAATATAATTATACATAAATTAGAAATTTTAAAAATATTAATAAAATTTAATAGATTTATAATTATACTATCAAATTAAAGTTTATTACTAAATAATATATAATGAATTTAGATTTTTGACATATTATATATATATATACATATTATTATTTATTATTAAAAAAACTTAAAGAATAGTTCTATTTGAATTAAAAATCTTTTAAAAAATGAATTCTATTTAGTTATTAAAATTTGTTACTTATCAAAAGTAAAATTACTTTTAATATTTAGATACAACTATTTTTTTGTTAAAATTAAATAAATATTCATTATTTTTATTTAAAAATAATATAGTAATAATTTTGTATGTTCTTAATTTATATTATTAATAAGTTTTAAATCTACCACCCTCGTGCGTACCTTATTCTACACTACTTGAAATTAAACTTTAAATTTTCATCCAAGTGGAACATGATCAAAATTAACCCACTCATCCCTTCCTCTTATCTTCCTCCCCTAAGCTCTCCCTAAAAAAATCCATCTTTATCTTTTTTCTGAGTTTGGATTGTAGAAAAAATTTATATTTAAAATTTTTAAAATTATCAACCAATTTTATTTATAATCACAAGAAATTACCAAAATATCTTGTTGTTTAATTAAGTGGTTATAAATACCTTGTACCATCCTCCTGGTCTTGTTGAAGGTAATGGTGATCTCTTCCAAAACACAATTTGATTTTTTTTACGAGGTGTTGTTTGAATGCAAGGAATAGGGAATGCGTCTACGTTTTGTCTTATTACATCTGCAATTGTCAAATTTATAAATCATATTAGCTTTAAGTATTGATTGAGCTTAAGTGTAAGTATTTATGGACTTTTGTCGACTTGTTTAATAGAGTTTAACTAAGGAAAAGCCACGGAGTGGAGTTGAGTTCCAGAGTGTTTGGTGTCAAAATGGAGATGCCTTATTGCGACCAATACCTCTTGAAGTGGTCTTTTGTGATTTTGATGTACTGGGATGTGGTTTTCTTTCTCAACAGCACGTTGACTTGAGCATATCCTATCCATTCACATGCTGAACTCTTGATGCCTCTTGATGTGATTTCCATAGAATCTCGAGTGTAGCTGATCTGTGCCCATGCCAGTAGGTCCAAGAAAATTGTGCTCGAAGGAGGAGAAACAGCTATTGAACGAACATGAGCCTAATTACAAGGAAGCTACCTCAGTGACTGGTTATTGTCTCACTCTACCCTTAGGATATTCTTTTTACATGCAAATGAACCTCTAGTGATTTTTCTTTTGATTATTTCATGTTTTGTGCTTGTAGTAATGACTTGCGTGCATCGAATTCTCTGTATCATAATGAGTTCTTTTCTAGTATGTTCTTTTTTAGTTTCACTATTCAAAAAAAAAAGATATTTGAAGCTATCTTTCTTCTTCAACTGTTCTTAGATGATTTTAAACTGGGGTGGTTGTGACTGTTCAGTAATAGGAAACAGTTTTATATAGAATGTGAAGAGTAATAACTTCAGATGTCTTCAGAGGAGTAACCTCGGGCATCTTTAAGTTCACAACCCTTCATTATTTTCTAATTAAATTCTTATAAAAGCAAATTCAATTGAAGGATTTGAATATTCTAGACTTATTAAGTTCCACTTGGATTCAACATTTGTAAGTCACTTATATTGGCAGCCTATTTCAAGCTGCGCAAGTGGGATCAACTAAGTGTGGCCCACAATTTAACTTATTTGATGTGAGCTGATCCAAGCATGTAAAAGGTAGACTTCAATTTTTGTGTCTTCGTGAAGGGAAGAATTAGATGGGTGTTCATCAACATCATTGCCAGCGAGATATTACGGCGTCCATGGAACCAGGGCTAGCAAATTGTTCAGCATCATTGGTGCAATGGCGAGCCTAGTCTTTGTCTACAACCCCAGGATGTTGCCGGAAATACAAGCCACTATAAAGTCACCGGTGGTCAAGAACATGGAGAAGGCTTTGTATTTCCAATTCACTTTTAGGAATATTCGGTGGTATTTGTAGGCTATTTGGCATATGGGTCGTCTACTTCAACTTACCTGCTCAATAGTGTCTCTGGCCCCGTTTGGGTGAGGACCATGGCCAACATGGCCGCGTTCTTGCAGACGGTGATGGCACTTCATATATTTGCAAGCCCAATTTATGAGTACCTGCATACAAAGTATCGTAGGAACAAGGGGAACCCTTTCTCTTTTCATAATCTCTCGTTTAGGGTACTTGCAAGAGGTGGGTATCTGGCTGTGAGCACATTTGTGGCTGCTCTGCTGCCAATCTTGGGGGATTTCATGAGCCTAACAGGGGCTTTGAGAACCTTCCCACTGACCTTTGTGCTAGCAAATCATATGTATTTGAGGGCCAAGAGGAAGGAGCTGTCACCCTTGCAGAAGACATGGCATTGGTTGAATGTTTTTGGGTTCGGATTGTTAGCAGCAGCTGCGGCAGTGGCTGCTGTGAGGCTCATTGTTGTGGACTCCAAAACATACCATGTATTAGCAATCTATGAGATGCGTGTACTTTTGTAGTTGGCCATATATGAATACATATTGCGGGATTATCCTACAAAGACAAATGTTATGCGTGTAATTCGGGAAATGGGTATTGAAGTGTGAAGGGTATTTGAATGAAAATTTAAAGTTCTCCTTTTTATTCTTCTGGGTTTTTTGGGGTTGATCATCCCTTCCACAGCTTGGTTTAGGTGATTTTTTTTCATTGATCACATCAAGCACGCCATCTGGGTGTTTTTATTGTCGATCAAGTAATTATTTCGTTTTATAAATAACAATTAAGGATGATTTTTAAGTGAGACTTACAAAGAAAGAAAAACATGAAACCACACACAACTATTTATTAAGGATAAGTAATGTATTTAGTCCTCCTCCAAGTTAGATGAGGAATTTTATTTTACAAAATATATATTTTACAAAACAGTATCTCCAATGCTAAATATTTTCGGATTTCCTTAAAAAGTTTTCTGTGATATCTTGTACACGAATTTTTAGTTTCAGGAAGCAGCTGATCAGCTGCAGTTTGTCACCAAGAAAGTTTATATGATGGTTTTAATTAAAAGATAATAATAAAGAAAGTTTATATGATGGAATCATAACGGACTACTGCCCGAACCATATATTAGGTTTGGTTAGAAACACAAAAAAGAAAAGAAAAGAAAGATAAAAAGTCTTAATATTTTTATTATTATTATTATTATTATTATTATTATTATTATTATCATAATACTGTATAATTGGGCATCTACCAAATGACATAGCCGATATCCAACTTAGGCCTGTAAGCCTTCTTCTATTACATTTAATCCCAATGGACTTTTTCGCTCAAAATTGGCTTCTCTAAATGGGAGTTTAACTTAAGCATTAATTAGACATAAACCTAATGAGCCAAAAATTAAATCAAACCAAGCTTAATTGAACCATGGTGAAAACCAGAAGACAAAATCTAATTAGAGTTTAATTGGAGCTCATCACTCTTCAACCCTCCTTGGATCAGAAGGGAAAAAACCAATTTAAAAATTCCAATCAGAAAAAATGTTTTTATCTAACCTATTTTGATTCGCTATTTCAAATAGGCCTCCTGTCGCGGGGGATCCAGAATTTTTTAACGACGAGTTAGGTCATAATGGGAGTTGGGACAGAGGAGACGAAAAGTAATGTTTTATTAAATTTGAGATAAGATGTATTTTCTTGGAACATAGTAAACCAGCTCTGACAACTTTTTTATTGTCCTGAATTATGATTTAAGTCAATGAGAAGGCTGCTAAAATGACAAATCCAACTCCTTTATCTTGATTTATTCTTAATGCGGCTTCCCAAATCCCAATACACTCGTTCATTTTTCATTTAATTTTATACCTAAGTAGTAAAAAAATTGATAAGTTAATTTGTGACTAAGTAGGGCTAGCTGAATATTGGGAAGAGGACATCAAGCTAGTTGCTAGATATCTATACAACTTTGGTCTATGTTTTGTTTTATGAGTTGTGCGAGTTGGGAGCAACTACATGTTTATTCCATGTAGTCAATTTTAATTTGGGTTATCCAATTACAATTACAAGGATATCAAATTGATTGTTACTTAATAAAAAATAAACCAACCCCCCGCACACCCATAAATTGTAGCCAACGGCTATATTCGATTGTCGTTGGTCTAACCTAGTTGTGCCGCCACTAGTTAGCTAGCTAATGCGCTCATGTTTCGTAACGGTACAAATATGATTTATTGCAATTTTTTCCCTATTCACATTTATTGTGAAATTTCTCAATTTAGACTTATAGCTAATATTTGATGAGGTAAAATCTTGTCAGATGCGAGAATAAATTATAAATTTAACTTAACTAATTATTTTTAATGTGATAATTTAAGTTCATTATACTGCTTTTTGGCTTTCTCACGTGTAAACATTATTAGGTATGGATATGACTGCCCACTTAAGAAGAACCGATCACTTGTTGGACAATGAAAACCGTGGCTATACTTTTTGTCAATGTGGAAAGGGGGTTTGATCATTTCCATTTTCAGGATGAGACGTGAATAAAAACTTCTTTATTCATGAGTAACATAAAAGTTCCTCTTTGTTCAACACAAGCCAAAAAGCTCTTCGTTGCAAAAGAAGAACCGGTCACAACAAAACCATAAATAATACTAAACATCTCGCTGAATGAGTGCCACAATATATAAATAATCTCATGAAGAGTAGTAGCACTACAATCAGTCGTTGTTCTCGCCCTCCCCAGCAATGTCAACCACAAACCGGTACTTGACGGCGCTGCGCTCGAGCCGCTCGAGAGCCTGGTTGATGTAGTCGGGCTTGATCACCTCAACATCCGCCGTCACCTTGTACTTGGCACTCGCCTCCATCATCTCCTTCATGTGCTTCATCCCTCCCAGCAGGCTACCGCTCACAAAACGCTTCCCTGCAATGGTACCCTCCATCAGTACAAATCACATGTCATGGGCTTCACAAACTCTGCTAGTTCCATGACTTAGTACTTGCCCACATCTTAATCTAGCTTACCGAATATGAGAGGGAAGGCAGGTAGCTCAACGGGGACATCCGGGCAGCCAACCAGCACAAGGGTGCCCAGCACCTTGAGCAGATCCAATAGAGGCCCCATTGAATGAGGTCCAGACACCGTATCAACGATGTAGTCAAGACTCCTCGCCGCAGCCTTTGTTAGTTGACAACAACAGCATTAATCATCAATCAAAACCAAAACCAACGTCTTTACAATCAGGTTATTAAGTGATGAATACGGCATAAATAGTAGAATGTTACGTAGTAGGTTAACTACCTGCATCTGAGCTTCGTTCTTGCTGACAAGGAAGGAGTCGGCGCCGAGGCGCTTGGCCTCGTTCTCCTTGGACGGGGAGGTGCTGATCACGGTAACATGGCACCCGTATGCCTTGCCGAACTTGACAGCCAAGTGGCCAATCCCTCCCAGACCCACCACGCCGATCCTCCTCCCGGCCACAAGCATGCCGTGCTGCTTCATCGGGCTGAACACCACTATGCCGGCGCACAGCAGTGGCGCCGTCAAATACATGGGCAGATTCTCTGGCATCTTCACCACAAACCTTCAACACATCATATTACATCGGAAATGTTCAGAACTACGTATATAGACTAGTCCATGTATGCTCATACATATCACAAACTAAAGATGTTCAATGATTTAATACTTTCAACTACCTCTGGTGGGCGACGATCATTTTGGACCAGCCACCGTAGTTGATGCTGCCGTCCCATGAAATGCCGTTGTAGATGAACTGCACATTGGCGCAGTAGTTCTCCTCGCCGGCGAGGCAGAGCTCGCACTCGAGGCACGAAGCGCCGAGACAGCCCACGCCGACGCGGTCGCCGACCTTGAACTCCGTCACCTTGGCACCTACATGCGTGACTACCCCCGCAATTTCGTATCTATTGGTTGCAGAAACAGAGTGAACAAGAAACCGAGCTCCCATTAAGATGTGTCAAAAGCAAAAGCATACAAATATTGTGCATCTATTATATGTATATAACCGAGCTCCCATTAAGATGTGTCAAAAGCAAAAGCATACAAATATTGTGCATATATTATATGTATATACCCGGGGACCAAAGGGTACTTGGAGTCTCCAAAGTCGTTCTTGATGTATTGGAGATCACCGTGACACATGCCACAGTATATGATCTTGATCTGCACGTCGTCAACGCCTACAGACCTGTTGTGCAGCAGAGGAAATTACTCGAACACTAATTTGGATTTTCACTTCTACATCTGATGCATATTATCATGCATGGGTTAGTGATATGTAACTTTAGAAGCATAGTACCGGCGTTTGAAGACGTAAGGGACGATCTTCCCTCCCTTCTCAATGCAAGCCCAGCCTTCAACAGTTTGAGTGTGGTTGGGGGTTGTCTCTGTCATCTTTGTTAACAACAAGGGGTCACTTAGGGGAAGGATTGGCAGAGATTGGAGTGCAGAAGTAGTGGTAGTTAATAGGATAGTAGAGGTCAGGAGGGGAAGAAACGACGTGGATGGATTAATGCAACACAAGGACAATGGAGAGGGGGTAATTATACAGAGGAGAGAACAGAATGGGGTTTGTCTGGCGTTGCGTGAAGTGGAACGCCATTTTTGACTGGTGTGGAACGCCGATGATACGAAGCCGCCGGCAATAGGCGGAAAATCTTATGCAGCCATGTAATTTGGAGGCAATTCGCATTCCAATTCATGAATAGCAAGAATACTAAAATTTTGATTTTTTACTTGTATTATTTTTTATGATGGTCATACTTGGTAGAATCAACAGTTCGAAGACTTTGTCAACTCCGTGCCGCTTGAAACTAAGAGGGAATGGAATTTTGCCGCATAAACCCAATCGTTCGTCTTCTTGCAAAGTTTTTGCAGGTTTTTCAAATTTTGGATTCATCCAAGCTTGACTCACGTTGGCGCAAAGAGGTTTGAAAATTTCACTTAAAATGGATTATCTTTATTCATGCATGTACAGATGGCTAGCTAACACACACATGCAGTTTCTAGTTCTTGCAGCTCTTCCTCAGGTGGCGGCTCCGGCTGCTTGGGTTCGTGGCAGAGAAAGGGATGAGATTGAATATCTTTTTTGTTATTAGTCATATATATCATGAACAACTTGATTTGAAGAAAGGAGAAGTACCCAAGATCTCACTAGGTAATAATTTAACCAAAAAATCGGACTTGGAGTAATTAAAATATTGTTATTGTCAAAATATATACAAGATAATGAGTACTTAATAATTACTATTATTATGATACAAGGGGCGAAATATAAGGAAACATTTTTTTAATAAAAGCACCAAAAAAGCTTGGCTTCTCCGCATACCACCTAATTATCTTCTTCAAATACAGCCTGCCTGCTGCTGCAGCGAAAGTAGACTTGGCCTTGCCGACGGCCAAATAGATGTACGTGAAACATTGTCGTCGGAGAAATTTAGTAGTTAGGTTCCCAAACTTGTTGCATGATTCATGGGTAGTACATTATTCACATTGCTTTGTTAGTATCATTGAAAGCTAGCATAGTTGTTCACTTCTATTTTTATTGTTTGCAAATTTAGATGTTTTGTTGTCTATTATAAGTACGTGGTTATAAAGGACGTGTGATTGGTGATTTCATACTATTATTTTTTCATTATTAATCAAGCAAGATGATTGCATATGCAATCTTCATAAGTTTTCTTATAATAAAAAGAGAGGATGATTAAGGATAAAAATACCCCTACTTAATTAAGACATGTCTATATAAACCCTTAAAGGACAAAAGGGGTCTTCTACACTTATTAATAAAGATCTCAATACATCAAAAATAAGAGATTTAATTAATCAAAACATGATAAAAAAAGCTCTTAGTCAATTAAAATCTATTTTTAAAGTGAGAGTGAATTAAAATGTATATATAAAATATTAAATTATTATATAATATATCTCTTTATTCAAAAAGACTTTATCTATAAAATTAAAATTTATTTGTGATATAAGTCAGTATAAGAAAATATTACCATGGGCTGCATCAAAATGCAGCCCATTGGCAGCTTATTAGCGTGGACCGTCGGATCTTGATCCGACTGTCCACAACCAAACCACCTACCCACCCCCCACCCACTGCTGGACCGACCCGTTCGACCCGCCCGACCCGCCCTCCTGCCCACGACCGCCCCGCCCCTCCCGCCCGCGATCGCCCCACCGCGGCCTCGCCGCCGCAGCCGCGGCCGCCCGCCGGCTGCCCCTCCACCCCCCTCCCCCACCCGGCCACGCCCCGCCGCCGCAGTCCTCGCCCTCGCCGGCACCCTGGAGATGCCGCCAACCCCCCTTCTCCGCCACCGCCGCCGCCAGATCTGCGCCCCTGCCCGCCCCCGGCTGGCGCCCCTGCCACCCCCTCCGCCGCCGCCCGGCGGTTCGGGCGGGTCGGACGGGTCCAGCGGGTCGGTCCAATAGTGGGTGGGTGGGTGGTTTGATTGTGGGCCGTCGGATCAAGATCCGACGGCCCACACGAGGCAGCGCATTGGCGCTGCCAAAATAGGGTAGCGCACTATAGCGCTGCCCAGTCAGTATAACGTGTCATTTTACCTAATTTTACAAAACAGGTATATGAATATTATTATTATATATATGTATCTATATAAAGGGTCCATTTTTACGAGTCGTTTCAGGCCCAAAGCTGATCTTACAGCCCATCAACTCCCCTCCATACATTTATAATTCTTCCCCCCACCCCCCACCAAGTTCCTAAACATCTATAATTGGTGGTATAATCAGCTGCCCAAAGCAAGACCCACAAATTATCTGGACATATGCCAACATCTCCCCTCCATACATTTATAATTCTTCCCCCCACCCCCACCTCCAAGTTCCTGTACATCTATAATTGGTGGTATAATCAGCTGCCCCAAGCAACCACTAATTATATCGACATATACGAACAAACTAGCTAATAACCAGACACCTATATATATATATTATTTCATTGAAAATCTTGTTGCAAGGCCTCAGACCCACTTTATTCGATTAAAAAAAAAACATACGCATACACATTTTTTTAGAAAATATTTTACAAACAACCAATATGGGGTCCTTATCTAAGCGGCCTACAGATAAAGAGAGACACATAAAAGCAAAAAGCTTCATTGATTCAGTCTTGTTCTTCTTCCTTATCAATGCCCCCCAAACAAAAAACCAACGCAAGGTGTTTGATCTGGAATTTAAAGAAGAAAATTCCGAGCCGGTATTTACACAATTTGAGAAAGAACAGCCATCAAAAAAATGAAGTAAACTAAAGAAGCGCTTTCCAAAAGGGGCTAGGCTTCTCAACCAGTACACCTCTTACCCAACGAACTCATAAACGGAACTGCCCATAAATCGTCCCCCCAAGATTGCCAGATTCTCACACAATCTACTTCTTCATCTTCACATCCATACTGATCGGGAACTCGCCGGATTCTCGTCGGAGTGTCTGCCGTCGGTGCAAATTTCCCGGCCTGCTCATATGGATCATCCATCTATCCATAAAAGAAAATACAACGAATATGTATGGGTACAAGAACTATATGAATTCACTGCAAAAAACTATGATTCGTATTTGCAAACCTTACACATGATCCGAGGCTCGTAATAAGAGTCTAGCAACTCCTCCACATGCCATCCCGGAAGTGTCTTCATCAAATAGTCGGAGATGCTGCTCGTGCTCCCACCGTCGCCGAAGCCGACCGGCCCGGTCGAAAAATCAGTCTCCGACGCCAATTCCACGGCCTTTCTCGTCTCCATTGCCGTCGCCTCACGTGGGCATTCGCAGGCGGTGCCGGAGAGCTTGACGCCGGTCAGTAGGAACCTATTGTGCTTTCCTGTGTGCTGGTTGGCCGCGTGGATTGGAATGTCACACTCCCTGCACAAAATTGCTCTGTCCTCCTGACAAAACAAAATGCCCGCCTCTCCTGCTCGCAAAGTTCAATCATGGAAACGATCTCAATCATACTTCTTAGACAAATATTGATAGTAAAGGTTCATATAAATGATTTTAAGTATTTTACCGGTCGTTTTAAAAGAATGACTGGTGCGGATTACTTGTACAAGGCATCCGCACTGAGCAAAGTTAATTAAATGGAATTATGAATACCTGGCATACATCACATCGCGGGGCTTCTCTAACAGAAGAAGGTTGGAGGAGGGAGAAGCGGGGGTGCTTCTCGGCGAGCTTGTTGGCCTGGTGGACGCGGTGGTCACAGGCGACGCAAAGCGCGGCCTCGTCGGCGCCGCAGAAGATGGAGGCCTCGGCCTTATGGCAGAAGTCACACTGGATTTTCATGGTTGGATGTCAAGGCCAACTCCTCCTTCAATCTTGCTTCCCACAAAACAGAGGGGACTAATGAGGAAGGAAGCTAGAGTTTTAATAGAGCAGCTAAAAGCTCACTCATGGGCATAAAACTAATGTTTCCAACTTTCTAGTCTGTTTACTTTAATGAAAAGTGAATGGTGGGGAATCGGATTTCCTGCTCTCGAGCTCGGAGTTTGCACATGGTAAAGGGTACTCGCCGCCAAATTGCTATAACATCAAGTAACACCAGAACATGCTTCCCCTTTTTGACCGGGCTAGGTTTACATTGTTCTCTATGAGCTACAAGCACTGTAAAATGAGGATTCTAGGACATGGGTTTTCTCTAAGGAAGGGTGTGGATGGTGATGCAACCAGTCTAGAATATGGGCTTGGGGATTGAGATGAGACTTGTGAAAATGGAAGGGTATGGGACATAGGCCATCTTTGGTATGAGGACAATGCCAACTTTAACTTGATCTGGCCTGGCCTTTCCTCTTTCACTTCTCTGCAAGTTGAGCGGGGGTTGGTTTTCAATATGGCGATCTCAACATACTAGCCAGCGGCTGGAAGGAAATGGTCATATGTCAATGGACGCAATACAATAATGTTCGTCTTTCATCGACAAACAAAGACAACTCATACCATGAACGCTACACCAATCTTCACTTTCCTGGAAGGCACTACTCGCTCGCTTTTAGCTCGCATTGCTATCACCTTGGTGGTCCACTTCGTTTCCCCCATGCAGAGAAACCCTTACAAAGTGAGACAAATGCTGCATCATATTCCCTTCGCATTCATCCAATATCACATTAATAGCAATGTTTGGATATCTTGGACGTTGAGCTTGATGCTAGAACCTTTTGTCCTATCAAACTTGAGACAATTTGAAAGTCAATAATCCTATCAAACTGACGATACACTTCTACTATCCTGCATTACACTTACATTGGTATGAATTGTACCGCACGTACAAATCAATGCAAAGAACCCAGAAAAAATTGAGTAAAAGTTTTAATCCTGAGAGGGAAAAAATGAGATTGCTTTAGTTTTTGTAACTTAAATTGACCATAGAGAAGATCGATCAAACAGGTGAGAAGGCTATCAAAGCTAGGACTTTGCGTTGGATGCAATCGACAATAATATTCATTTGGAATTGTTTATAGATTGGGTTGTCGACCGGGCTGAATGATCTGGTTGATACCTTTCTAACCCAATCAACCCAGAAAAAATAATAATAAAGAGCTCATCTACCATATCTAACATCAAATTCCAACTTCCAATGCGTATCAATCACTTTTGAGCTTGAATGCACATCTTTTCTGAAAAAACTTGATCTTTCTCATATAATAATCAACATCTAATTGATTTTATGCGATCTTAACAGCTCATCAAAAAGTTGGACTTTGTCCCCTTGTGTTCTGACTCTGTGGTACCTTGTGCTTGAACAGGATTAGATGAACTCAATTAATTGAGGCTAGATGACTCATCTTGCCTTGCAATCTAAGATCTCATTGTACTAATGACATATAAATAATGTTTTTGATCTCATCAGCTCCTGCGTCAACCTCAAAAGGTAGATCAATAAGCTTGCCTTAGAACATGACTCATCAAAAAATTATATGTATGATTATGAAAGAAGAGTTTGGCATGAATTCCTTACTTTGCCCTCAACAACACTCTGTCCATAAGAAAAAGGTAACAAAATTTTATATTCATGTGTGGGGATGTTCATAAGTTTGATTGAGCTCGTTTTGACTTGATGGTTAGCCTTCATAAAAGTTCTTATCAAACTCATATTAGGTTGAACTTGTGCTCAAGTTAAATGAACTCGAGCAAAAGCTTAATATTTTATTTTAAAGTTATTTTTTAATATTATTATTTAGTTCTTTTTAATAAAATCAAGTCATAGGATGAAGAATTAGTAGTTTTTTATGGTATTTATTAAGAAGTTGAATCGGAAAGAAAATAGGAAATTTTGTATCAATAAAGCTAGTCCCATTCTGCGACTGGTTTCATGCCTAAATATTTTTTATAGTCCTAAAAACATTAAAAATATAAAGTTTTGTATGTAATTATTTTCTAATTAATAATGTAATGTTATGACAAATTAGTAGTGCCTTTAAACTCTTAAAAGTTCCAACATCAATTACGCGAAAGGAAGCACTAATAAATGAAAACCAAGTTTGGAATCTAAGCTCTAGACATATATAATATGCTTGACTCAAACTTGAAGATAAATTCAAGTTAGAATTAAATAAAACTCAGCTCATCCACTCATTTTTATATTAATTTTAGAGCTACAACTCATAGATTATATGAGATGCACTTTTTTGAAACAATTTGTAGATCTCACTGCTCAAAATCTATATAGATAAGCAGAAAAACTAACAACATGGGCAATTATAAATTTTAATTCAATCTAATGTTTTTAACCTTTTCATCTTGATTATGAAAATAATTGTAATAAAAATTAATTTCAAAATTTTCTTTTAAATAGTGTATTTATAAAAATTTAAAAATAGGTTATAATGATATAAAAATAAAATAAAATTTTGTCAACCTTCTATTTATACACTATACTTTTAATACATATAAATATCATTTTGTTAGATCCACTAAAAATGTTCAAATTATATGTATAGCTTATATAAGCTTTATGAAGTGCAACTCACTTTAATTTTTCCCGTAATTCAACGGCTACATCATATCTAAGCCAAATGCATTGCTCCTATCATATAGAACCTTCTCGTTTGTGAGATATTAGTGTGACAGCATTACGTGTACAGTTAAATATTATATATTCCTTATAACTTTAATTGTTGCATATGTTAAAGCATTAATCCTAACTCCCAGCTCACTTGGTCATATCCGCTCTCTTTATCTTCACTTGGGAGCAATCACAACTCTTTTTTCAAAAGAATTAATATCAAAATAGTTAGATGTTAGTGGCCTCCCCATTCATGATATATTATATGATATGTATATCAACCTTGAAGTTCTTATCCCCATTTTACCAAGAAATTATTCCCCATATTCCATGGCTAAAAGCCCAAATTGTACTGGCTTGTGGGTCTAGACTATAATGCGATTAGTAAGATGACAAGGCATGCATTTGAATAAGTCCCAAAAAGCTGCATGAACTATGAAGCATGGATCCAAATGTTTGAGTTTGATTTGAAGAACTACAAATCAAACTCTTTTGCCAACATATCTGCAATGAGACAGCATATATATATAAGTTAGTGGCACAATTTAGTGTGTTTTTATGAGTAAAAAGTGTTGGTCGGCAGCATGTGATCAAAATATCCCAAAATGTAAAGATCAAGTGGTGAGCTTGTCAACTCTATACCCACCCAATTGCTATAGAGTAGTGTTTAATATCAGTTAACCTAGGCAATGTTTATTTCCTATCAAGTTATAATAGCTTGGTTTATTTGACGTCGATTTGACACGACTCTTCAAGATGAAATAATTTGTATTGAGGGCAGCCAATTTGATGGCCAAACATTCAAAATTACACAGGGAGCAAGCTTAAATTGAATGTGAAATTGATGCTTATTTGATGGGCCCACCAAGCCCACTTTGATAGTTCTTGGGAGCTCAGTTTGTGGCGAGCCCACAAACGTCGTCATCTGATGAGCCCATTGACAATCTGTACAATGACTTCCAGATTGTCGTGGGCCGAACTTCATTGCTCCGTTGAAATGGGCCGCGGCGAGACATCTCCATTAGGGGTGGGCGCAGACGTCCGAATTTGTCCGTCTGTCCGACGTTCGAAGCATGTCCGACCGAATTTGACCGACCGAATTCGACCGAATTAAAACAAACCAAACATGGACATTTTTTGTCCGACCGAACGACCGACCGAATGTCCGATATTTTATATCAATAATATAATGTCTTTAATATTTATAAGACTAATATTATAGTTTATAAAAATTTTAAAATATAAATATACAGTAAAATTAATTAAATTTGTACATAAAATTGATATTTAATATCTTAAATATCTAAAAATGACATTCATATAAAAAGGATAAAAGTCACTCTTATATTTAGGAATTTAGAACTATACATTCGCATTAATAATCATATCAAACTACTTGTAATTTAGTTAATATGCCAGTTATTTTTTTATTTTTATATATAGTGGATCAGTAAAATTGATTTTAGGTCGTTTACCGCGTTAGGACACGTTACATGGAATTTGGGTGGGTTATTAGTTATAAAGCATGTTGTTATGATTTTATATTGTTTGTTTTATTTTATAAATTTTTTTCTATTTTATGGAATTTTTAGGATTTATTTTGAGTTAGTTGTTATTATTGACTCGGGACGGAGACGAGTCGACTCGAGTCAAATCTTATTTACGATATTGCCATTGCTCAAACCACCAGCCCTTCTTCTCTTCCCGTCCAAACCATTGCCGCGCCGCCCACGGACCGGCGGAGGCAGAGGCGGTCGTCGGCGGAGGCAGGCAGTGGCAAAGGCAGTCGGCGAACGCAGGGCAGCGGAGGTAGGCCGCGGCGGAGTCGAGGCGGTGGCGGAGGTCGGGGTAGGGCGTCAACAGGAGGAAAGGGGAGGGCAGGGGGACGGCGCGAGGGCGGGGGGAGGGCGGGGGAGGGCGGGAGGAGGGTAGGAGGAGGGCGGGGAGGGCGGCGGAGGGCGGGAGCGAGGGCAGGAGGAGGGCGGGGAGGGCAGTGATCGGGGGGAGGGCGGCGACCGGGGAGAGGGCGGCGGAGGTCGGGGAGGGCGGCGGAGGTCGGGGAGGGCGGCGAAGAGGGCTGCGTGGGTGGGTGGCGGCGACGGCGGCGGCGGCGGCGGAGTATAATCTCGGACCGTCCGCGGACGTTGTCCGGGCCCGACGGACAAATCGGACAATAATTCGGTCGGACAAGTTTTGTCCGAACAAAAGCTTCTGGACAAACGCGGACAATAACTTGTCCGATGTTTGTCCGACCGATGCCCACCCCTAATCTCCATTGAGATCGTCAGCCCATTATGGCGGAGAGAGTCCATAAATCACGTAAAGAGCTCTTTTCAATTAAGGGTGATCATAATCATAAGTTCTTATTGGAGGGGTTCATGAAATAGAGGGAGAAAAAAATGAAATGAAAATGAAATCATATGAAATAAAATGAAGGGATATGACGTTTCTTAATATTTTCCGCACTTCTTTTTTTCCTAATTTAAATAACATACAGAGGTGTATAACTCTAGCTCTCATGTTTGAGGTGTGATTTGTTTTTGGTCAAGTTATTGCATAATTAGTTTCAACCTTATAGTTTCTCAATTTTATATTTATATTTCAACCTTAGTTTTTGGTCAAGTTTTTTAAATTTTAAACCCAATTTTAATTTATGTTATGAACTTCTATTCTTTATTTCAAACTTATACTTTTGAAAATTATTAATTTTGGATTATTTTATTTAATTTTAGTTTTCTTAATTTTTATAAATTATAACTACCAACTAAAATGATCCATATTTGATCACTATTATCCAAAATTATAATATGATGAGTTTGAAACAATAAGCTTACAATTTTTTTATTATTGCTTTTATTATTCTAATTTTCCTAGTTTATATCTTAATACATATTATTTAATAAAGAATATTTATTTATAATTCTAAAAATTAAATATTAAAAAACCATTTCTCAGCATCCTACTGTAACACCTCAAATCCGGTTCACGCTCGTGAACCGAACCGGCATGTTACAGGCCCCGGTTAGGTCGGCTAACCCGAACCTAACTTATGTGGATCCAATCTCGGCGTCTTAAGATGAAGATACGATCCATCATGAATGAATAAATACGCAAAATCCTAACATGGTACTACATGAATGACAAGCAATTCAAAATACACACCAATACAGTTACGATCAAAATTCTGAAATAAAACAGACAGGGTCTCCACTAAAAGTGCAATTAGGGTCCACCCTGTCAAAATAATATATACAGGTATATAAGCATATATCGACAATTTCATTACACACAATCTGATATACTATAAGTGTAAAACCCACGATTCGAGTTAGGGTTTTATATTCAGAACCGGTCGGGTCGACCGTTATTTTTTCGAGTTGAGTCAGTTTCAGGACACGTGTACCGAGCCGACGCCGGTCGCGTGTATGAGCTATGAGGGTCATGCGTACCCAAGTATATGATGATAACGTCATGAACACAGCAGAACAGAATGAGTTATCAGATATATGAGAGTATGTCAGTCATTTTTTTATTATTATTTTTATATATAATGGATCGTAGAATTAGTTTTAGGCCGTTTATCGCGTTAGGACGCGTTACGGGCATTTTGGGTGGGTTGATAGTTCTAGAGCATATCATTACGATGTTTGGTATTTGTTTGATTTTACGGGATTTTTCCCGATTTTTATGAATTTTTTTAGGATTTAATACGACTTAGTTATTATACTTGACTCGAGTCGGAGACGAGTCAAGTAATATTTACGAGTTTGCCACTACACACACCCTCGACTTTTTCCTTTCTTCTTCCCCAAACCCTCGCCCGCGCCGCCCCTGTTCGCGCGCCACCGCCGCCGCTGTCGGCGCCGCCGGGCCGTCGACCGACGCCGCCCAGCTCGGCGACGACGTCGCCCTGCCGCCCGGACTAGGTCCGGCCCCCATCGGACCGCCGCGACGCGAGGAAACCACGCCACGACGCCGCGGCCGCGTTGCGTTTCCGTCGCCAATCCCGCCGCCGGCGACCGTCGCAGCCGTCATCCAGTGGTCGCCTCAGCACCACCGACCACCCAGCGACCCTCCCCGACCGGAACGGAGGGCATCGCCGCCCTGGCCGGCCGGATTTAGCGACCCAACGCCGCCGCTCTGTTTTAGCCGTTTTCCGGCGAGCCGCCTCCTCCGTTGGCCGCGTCGACCTCGTAGATGAGTCGGGCTCGTCGAGCCGGTTCCGAGGGTACCCTACATGACCCCTATCCAGCTAGTAGATACCACCGGCAATGGTTGCCGGAAAACCACCGGAAGTCGCCGGAAAACCGCCAGCAACTGCCGGAAAACCGCCGGAAAATCGGAATTTCTGGAATTCGCCAGAATTCACCGGATCTTCCGCGGGGCTCACCCAGTGGAGCCCGATCGAGCTTCGGACGCCGATGAGCGCCGAATTTGAGCTCCGAGACGCGCGACGGAACCCTAGCCGTCGCCGATTGCCGACGACGTGAGGTATAATTACCTCCGATCGATTTATTTAAAATTGATGATGAGTGCTAGCACAGCATGCTAGGATTGATTTATTGTAGGATTGATTTATTGATGTGATTGATAGTGATAAGTTACATGAGGTGATTAATGACTAATTAGGGATGAAATGATAAAGTTGCATGATGAGATTAAGTGAGAATGAATAATAAGTGATCTAATGAGGTAGATCGAGTTGAGCATGATAATCGAGTACGACGTAACTTAGGAAACATATAATAAAATTAGTATGAATAGGATGAGCTAGGATTAATTAATTTTTATGATTTTCTGATTGTTATGTTGATGGATGCTTGCATTGTGATTTTGATGTTATTGAGTTTGATGCATCATTTAGTTAGCGGGCGTTAGTATTTAGTTTTGATGTGTAGGTACGGAGTAGGAGCTCGCCGCCTAGGCGCGATGACACGCTTGGAGCTTCTACCAGGTCCGTTTAGGACTCGTCTTGTTTTACGCTCTTCCATTGTATGTTTATTTTATTATTGCAGGGCGGGTTAAGTGGCGTTTTATTGGATCCCACTTAACTCGGGCCATTTAATCGAATATTTCCGGATTAATAACCCCTCGAGGATGAGATCCCTCGAGGATGATTTCGAAAACAAGATCCACCACAAGTTGCCTTCGGGCCTATTATATGAATCCCTTCCCAGGCCTATATATATAGTTTTATCGAGTTTTCAGTGAGACGAGAGATGGAGAAACCGACTGCACGTACCATGCAGAGGATGCCGTGACAGTCAAAGCGGGCTCTGGATTAGTGCCAGCGGACTGTTCCATTCCCGAGGGATCCTGACAACTCCGCGTTTGAGTTCCTCACACCCGGAGAACGTGGAGGTTTACGGGTACTGTTTAGTACAGCGCATGTCCGGACTTGTGGTTCAAAGGGTACTAAAGGCGACTGCCTGAGAGTACTCGGCCTTCGTGCTCAAGGCCAGGAGAAATATGGAGGTAAGGAGAGGGCTTAGGATAAAGTTTCACGAGAAGTACTGAAAAAGAAGTGCTGAGAGTAGCACAGTACCAGCAGCAGAGCAGTAAGTTCGGGATGCTACCGGGTCTGCAGCCCAGTGGCTCCTCAGTAGTGCCCTTCAGAGTGTTCACGTGGAGTATGATGCTTTTTTTCATATGAGAGTTTGCTCTCATAGCCAGCTTGTTATAGTTATTTTATTTTCCGGACCAGTAACGCTTGTTACTGACGTTTTTCTTATATATATGTAGGTGATAAGCACGAGTTGGAGGAGCCAGCTTGGACGGAGGAGCATTGTGGTCGCTTGCACACATGTCAGTTGATTGAGTGTTTATATTTTATTTATGATGCTTTTATATTGTGAATGATGTGAAATGCTAAGATATGATAGGATATGATTAAATGCAATGAGATAATGTTATGACATGATGAAAAACTAAGATATAATGACAAGAGGTGAAACATGAATCGAGTGCGCAGTGGAAGCGTTGAGGGTTGAAACCCAAGCTTCAGAATGAGTGTATAGTAGATTAGATTCTGTGTGAATGAAATTGGTTGATACTTGGTTATATATATTTTTATATGTATATTTGACAGGGTGGCCCCTAATTGTATTTTTAGGGGAAACTCTGTCTGTCATATTTCAAAATTTTCATTAAATTTTATCGGGATTGTTTTGGTGTGTACTCTGATTGCATATCATTCATGTAGTACCATGTTAGGGTTTTATGCATTCATCCATACATATGCGAGTTGTATCTTCATCTTAAGACGCCGAGATTGGATCCACATGAGTTAGGTTCGGGTTAGCGGACTCTATCGGGAGCCAGTAACATCCCGGTTCAGTTCACGAGCGTGAACCGGATTTGGGGTGTTACAATAAGCTCATTCTGGAACTTGGGTCCTAACCCATCATACTTTTGCTGCGCTACTGTGATCATTTCATTTCGTATCATTATCATGCCTCAAACATTTAATCATAGCATGTTTATTAAATAACATCATAAACAAAACATGAAACATTCAATCACCCAATGTGTGTGTGCAGAAGACCTTATTGCTCCTCCGTCCCGGCCGGCACATCCATCTCGTGCTTATCACCTACATATATATAAGAAAAACGTCAGTAACAAGCGTTACTGGTCCGAAAAGAAAATATCTATAACAAACTGGCTATGAGAGCAAACTCTCATATGAAAGAAAACAACGTATACTCCACGTGAACACTCTGAAGGGCACTACTGAGGAGCCACTGGGCTGCAGACCCGGTAGCATCCCGAACTTACTGCTGCTGGTACTGTGCTACTCTCAGCACTTCTTTTTCAGTACTTCTCGTGAAACTTTATCCTAAGCCCTCTCCTTACCTCCATATTTCTCCTGGCCTTGAGCACGAAGGCCGAGTACTCTCAGGCAGTCGCCTTTAGTACCCTTTGAACCACAAGTCCGGACATGCGCTGTACTAAACAGTACCCGTAAACCTCCACGTTCTCCGGGTGTGAGGAACTCAAACGCGGAGTTGTCAGGATCCCTCGGGAATGGAACAGTCCGCTGGCACTAATCCAGAGCCCGCTTTGACTGTCACGGCATCCTCTGCATGGTACGTGCAGTCGATTTCTCCATCTCTCGTCTCACTGAAAACGCGAAAACTACATATATATAGGGCTGGGTAGGGATTTATATAATAGGCCCGAAGGCAACTTGTGGTGGATCTTGGTTTCGAAATCATCCTCGAGGGATCTCATCCTCGAGGGGTTATTAATCCGGAAAATGTTCGGTTAAATGGCCCGAGTTAAGTGGGATCCGATAAAACGCCACTTAACCCGTCCTGCAGGCAATAAATTAAACATACAATAGAAAGAGTAAATCAGAGACGAGTCCTAAACGGACCTGGTAGAAGCTCCAAGCGGGTCATCGCGCCTAGGCGGCGAGCTCCTACTCCGTACCTACACATCAAAACTAAATACTAACGCCCTCTAACTACATGATGCATCAAAATCAATGAATCCCACACACGACATAATAATCATCCATCATAGTCAAATAATCATGAAAGAGAATAATCATAACTCAAACTATTCATACTATATTTTATTCTATTTTTCTAAATTACATCATGATCACTTATCATGCTCCAACTTATTTTATCTCATTAGCTCACTTACTATTCAATTACAATTCCTCAAATCATACAATCATTACTTCATCAAAAATTAGGCACTATCATGATAAATAATCGGTCCATGCTACCATGCTATGCTAATAATCATCAATTTAAATAATCAAATTGGAGGTAATTATACCTCTCGTCGTCGACAATCGGCGACGGCTAGGGTTCCGTCGCGCGTCTCGGAGCTCAAATTCGGCGCTCATCGGCGTCCGAAGCTCGATCGGGCTCCACCGGGTGAGCCCCGCAGAAGATCCGGTGAATTCCGGCGAATTCCAGAAATTCCGATTTTCCGGCGGTTTTCCGGCAGCTGCTGGCGGTTTTCCGGC
Source organism: Piper betle (assembly GCA_033002965.1). Lineage (NCBI taxonomy): Eukaryota > Viridiplantae > Streptophyta > Magnoliopsida > Piperales > Piperaceae > Piper > Piper betle. The sequence continues at coordinate 1,125 of JAURVB010013983.1, read as the reverse complement.
GACTTCCGGTGGTTTTCCGGCGACAATTGCCGGTGGTATCTAGTAGCTGGATAGGGGTCATGTAGGGTACCATTGGAACCGGCTCGGCGAGCCCGACTCATCTACAAGGTCGATGAGGCCAACGGAGGTGGCGGCTCGCCGGAAAATGCATAAAACAGAGGCCGGCCGTGGTGGTTGCTAGATCCGGCCGGCCACGGCGGCGACGGCCTCCGCTCCGGTCAGGAAGCGTCACTGGGTGGTCGAGGGTGCTGAGGCGACCACCTGATCGTGGTGGCGATGCTCGCCGGCGGCGGAATCGGCGACGCGACCGAAATGTAGCCGCGGCGCTAGGCGAGCCGATTCCGACGTCGCGGCGGCCTGGCAGCGGCCGGGGCTGGTCGGGGCGGCACGGCAACGTCGTGGCGGAGCTAGGGGGCGGCGATCGGCGGCTGGGCGGCGTCGGCCGTGGCGGCGGTGGCGCGCGAACAGGGGCGGCGCGGGCGAGGGTTTGGTTTGGGGAAGAAAGAAAGGCGCGGGGTGTGTGGTGGCAAGGTCGTAAATATTACTTGACTCGTCTCCGACTCGAGTCAAAATAATATTTAAGTCGTAAAAAAATTCCAAAAAAATTTGGGAAAAATCCCATAAAATCAAACAACACCAAAAATCATAATGATATGCTCTAGAACTATCAACCCACCCAAAATGCCCGTAACGCGTCCTAACGCGGTAAACGGCCTAAAACTAATTCTACGATCCACTATATATAAAAATAAAAAAAATCACTGGCATACTCTCATATATTCTGATAACTCATTCTGTTCTGCTGTGTTCATGACGTTATCATCATATACTTGGGTACGCATGACCCTCATAACTCATACACGCGACCGGCGTCGGCTCGGTAATTCATGTTCTTGAATATTACCATTACATCAATTATATTTTTAAGTAACACCCGATCCGGTTTGGGCGGGTCGTTATAGGTTTTTTTCTGTGAGGTAATTCCGCGTTTAAAGATCTATAGTTAACCCAAGTTAAAAATCTATAGTCCATTCTCAGCTTTATAAACATGATCTCTCCCAGTAGGTATTAGATGTGGGATTGCTAGGGACCTTACAATCCACCCACCTTAGGAAATTTCTCAAC